>BLKM01000834.1:1571561-1842598 GCA_013340265.1 Coptotermes formosanus | reverse complement strand
ACACACACACTACACGAACAGACACTCCCTCTTTTGGTGTCAGAAGTCATTTTTATACAGGCCTGTTCTGAGAATGATAGGAAGTGTAGTGGCTGATAAAGTATAACTTAACCGTTGTAGGCCGAGGTGCGACATCTGTGTCACGTATCGTTCCACGTCAGATAGTTGAGGTCACTGAGGCACAAACTCAGTCGCTGGGGAGAACAGTCCTAGAACTGCAACAGTGAAACGTTCTTACATGGAGAAGGATTCTCACAAAAAGTCCCCTTCATGTGACGCTTTTGTTCCAGCAATGCAACCATGAAGGAAATGTGTGTGCGGCGAAATGGAGTGATGTATATATCCGAACAATGAATACTGTTTTTATTATAGGGGGCCCCAAAAATATAGTCATTGTTGTTTTCCTTGTAAATACCGCCAAATATTTATGTCCCGTCTGCAGTCTGTCTGAAAGAAACAGAACACGTGTTTACGGACTGGGGAAAAGACGCGAGCAGTTGTGAACACGAAATGAAACTTCGATTTTAATAAAAGGCGGGCACGCTCTTGATATCTCAGATGTCATCAGCTGACAGGACGGACAGTGCTATGTGGAACCGAGGACATAGGTTTATAGTAGTAATTTCTTCAAAAATGTTTAATTATTTTTATGTATTTGCACGTGATAATTTTAAAAACCTAGATTTTCAGCTCTTGGAACATGAGCCAGATGCTGTTCGCAAAATTTTGTTATCTAAAATGTATCTCTGATACAAAACGTTTTTGCTATCCGCCTTAAACTGTATCACTGAGCTTGTAGTTATCAGCAGTGTTTCAACATTTTTCATCAAATGGCTGAGAAGTTTTAATCCACATCGTAGGTTAACCAGTTTTTTACTGCACCTGCCGCCTGCTTCAACGTAAATAACATGGCACTTTTCTCACACAGTAATTTATTTATGCATTTCAATGGTTCGCACAATAATCAGTGGATATTTTCCTAAAAGGATTTGAATTATTGACTTTGTAATGTATAATCAATGTGTTTTCTTTGAGGAAGGAAATTAATTTTAAAACGTAAAGTAAATGGGTCTCATTCTTCAAATAGCTGAGCGTAATCTAAATCAAACTTGTCATTTGGAACAGATTAGGAATTCATTTTAAGATATATCTTAAAATCTTGAAAGTACAGTTTGTGTTTCGTATGAAATAATCAGGTAAGCTGTTATTAAGCGCCCGGTAGTGACCAATGTACATGATTGCTTTTATTGCATGTACACTGTGTTCGTTGTATAAGAATGTTTCACAGTGCAAATTGTGCAATCTTTTTCCTTGATCCATAAATAGGAAGCCTGTTTTTTAATGATTTAATCTGAACCGCAAGAAGTTTTTGGAGGACGTTTGAAAACCGCAGTAAGAACTTTTATACTCCGGATACTGCCTCAGTAGCCACATCACGTCATTATGTGACATTTAGAAACTGTTTCGTTCCTTTTATTTCGAACAATTCTGATACTGTATATTCCATAATAGATGGGAGAATGCGTTTCAGATGGGAAATAATATACCTGTGTCTTCAGAAAGAAGGGGGGTCCAGTTTAATAAAATTTAAACACAAAATCACATTAAATAAAAGTCGTAATATTTAAACATGTGTAAAGTTTTTATGCTCTAAAAATTACTTATGTATCATGCCTTGCAGAAAATTAAAAATGCGGAAGTTTGGCAGCCATTTGTTTTGTCGGAATTATGACTGCTTTTCTCGCTAAAAACAACATGGAGTATTTATGTGTCTGCGCGTTTCTTTTTCGTTGAAGTCTAAAAAAATTCGTAACAAATTACATGTCCTCAATGAAATGTCCGTATTTTTAAAATTCCCCTCTGCATGTGTACGTACGTCGGAATTTAGGACAGATCGACATAAAAAGAAGTGATGCAATTTAAAATACGTTGTACTGTACCTGAATAGAAAGACTGAATTTCGGCATCTTTGTTGCGTCTTTGTGAATTGGAGAATTGTACGTATTTTTATAGCCAAGGTTAATTATGGAATATTGCATCCATTCTAAAGATACTGTCGTTCTGTCTATTCCTATGTCTATTTAGCTCCTCAGTGTTAGTATGAATGCTAAGCTGTCATAAATTACAAAATGTAGAGTTGTTGGACCTAAGAAGATATTTATGAAATGGATTCATAAAATTACGACAGCTACCAATTCGCGCGCTTTTATTTACGTACCTCGAAAATCGTACGTACTGCGAGAATGCAGACATCAGGCGTAGTGTCTTTTTCGTTTGTCTGCACTACATTCTTTGTGAACTTGTTTTGTTCTAAAGAATATTCAGCGATTTTGGCAGGCAGTTCGCACATAAGTACGTATGTAACTATGTAATGTGTCTGTTGTTTTTTGTTGTTGTTTTTGTTCCTGCTGCTTCTGCTGCTGCTGCTGCTGCTGCTGCTGCTGCTGCTGTTGTTGTTGTTGTTGTTGTTGTTGTTGTTGTTGTTGTTGTCGTCGTCGTCGTCGTCGTTGTTGTCGTCGTCGTCGTCGTTGTTGTCGTCGTCGTCGTCTTTTTCATGTTCTTGTTCTATTCGACCAAACTTGGAATGAATCGACAAATTTTATACAGGGTATAATAAATAGTATGCTACATACAAAATCATACTTCGATTTGTCGGTCGTCATATATAGGCCACCTGTCTTTTAAAGAAATATGATGCGTCTCCTCCAGGGCAAGAACTCGACAGATCTCCTCGTCAGCAACCTGCAATCTGATAAAGGGAAATTTTTTTACTTTTGTTGAATATTTATTTAATATATGCCCCAAAATTCTTATGTAATAAGCAATATTGGAGCAGTTTGAAGCAAGAATTATAAGGCAATAAAGCAACAGTAAGAATTTCGCTGCGGAGTTAATGAGGCATGAATTCTAATTTCCGCGTACATTTCGAGCGACGTGAAAGTCTTCGCATTGCGTCGCGTGGTACCAGTCGGTACGGGACAGGTAACCAGCGATTGCTGCAGGCACAAGGCAGATCGTTGGACGATACTGCGGGCTCATCACGAGCAAGACATACGATCAGAGTTATTGCCTGCGCGTTACCTCACGACACGGCTATTTCCAACTGATTCCTCACTGCATTAGGATACGAAAAAAGTTTCGGCGAATGTCGAGATATTGTATTTATCTCTCCTGTGTGTTCACAAAGTTTCCGATTTGAACGACACCAAGAATACTTCGACCGCCATCGCCATGTTTCCACTTTCAGTTTGCATAAAATAATACCCGAACGGTTAGTTACTTTGTGGCCACAAGGTTTAAGAAGACAGAGCATATTCTGGTGAGTGGATACAAATGGAAACTTGTTGTTCCCATAGTCAAGAAGAAGGTGTCAGCATCATTAACCTGGAGACTGAAAACTAAAGTATTACCGCCTTTTACACTTCTAACCACCCAAAAATTTTTCAAATATGACTCTTCGTTTCAATCCTAATATTAACCTTTTAAAGCCTAGCGGTAACTTTACATATGACGAGGTTTAAAATTAAAAAATTCTACGTGGTGCCCACATTGCTTTTATGTGTTTTGTACGGATCTCAGAACAAACAGCAACTTTTGCCTTATAAAACATTAAGAGACTGGTTTTTATAACCGAAGTGGAGAGTGTTTACAGCGCGGTACGCACTGAGTCCTTATACAAAACAGATACGCTTCGTCTTTAAAGGGTTAGACCAAAGGCAAGTAAACTTGCTGTGCATACCATGGAGGAATATGGAAAGTGGAATTAGATTGCTTCATCTTCTGGCCCTGTAGCCCTCTGAGTTAGTCCTTGGGTACTATCACGAGAGATGTCCATTTCTTTCTGTCCAAAGATCTTGTTCATGTTCTTCTTCTTCTTTTTACACGCATGTTCCACAGGACCGATTCAGCATCATCCATTCATCCTTAGTTTAGGTCTTCCCTTTTCTTCTTTTTTCTCCTGGTTTGCCTTCCAGTAAGTTCTTTACTGACCTTGTATCATCCATTCTTACAACATACCAAGCCATTTGAATCTACATACTGTAATTACGGTTACAATGTGTGGAGATTTAAGTGTATTATAAATTTCTTGAATCGTCTTTATTGTCCAATAATCTTTTTCATGGGTTTGACCTTACATTTTTCTCGCTGTTTTCCTTTACCGCGTCATTAAGGCATTTCTCATTTTATCTGTCAACGTGTAAGATTCAACACCATAAGACACAGCCAGCCCTATAATTGTTTTATTACGACGCACTTTTTATATCGCGGTTGTATATCTTTGTTCAGTAACTGGCCCAGTGCCTGTTAACATTTATTACAAGCAATAATTCTTGCTTTTATCTCTGCATCAACCTCATTCGTGTTTATTACAAAAGAGCCTAGATATTTAAACTTTTCTACATTTTCGTGTTTCTGTTCGTTTATTTCAGTTTCTTCTTGGTTAATTAAAATTTTTCTTTCTGTTAATCATTTACTTGATTTTGAATATTCTTACGGTCCAGGCTATCTGTGATGCTGTCTTCTACTGTTTCTGCAGTATGTCTCACTTCACTTCACGTCCAAAAACTACCGCATCGTCTGCATATGGGAGGCACTGCCTTGTTCTACTGGATGTCGTTCCTCCTCGGGACTCGGATCTCGACCCATTCTTAAGGTCGACACAAAGTAGAGCGGTCGGCCTCACGGCCTCCGCGGCATTACTCCAGATGATGATTGAAAGATTGAATGGGTGACTGTGTGGGACCCACAGCCAATATTCACCTTTCGGGTGACAGAAGGTTTTCTGTCCCCCGCCGGTAATTAAAACACGATTCCTCGGCTATATAGACCGCACGCAGCCTGAAAACGAACCCATCTCCTAAATGTTCCTAGACTAAATGGCGCTAGCCTTGATGCACCCTGTGAATTCTCCTAGCCGTCACACAAAGTGGGGACGTTTAATAATAGAATCATTGCAAATGAAAAACCATAATGATGGGTATCGGGTAATTCAGTACTATCATTAATCCATACTTGGCGTGTTTAGATCAAATATTAATCTTCTTCACGGAGACTTATTACCAGGTGTCATTGCTTAGGTGACAATATATATGCTTATTATTCAATGCAAATTGTTTGTCTAGTTCCCCATATTGATAAGTAAAGTACGCGCTATAGAACTGAAGCATTTTAAGCACAATGATTACGAAAAGATTGGAGGAGCTGTAGATCTTTTCCTACTGGTAATTGTAGAGAGGGGTGTGCGGCGGTGCAGTTGGTTGAGGCTCTGGCTGCAGGCCGGAATGTCGCGGGGTCGACTCGGCTTCTAACAGAAATGAGCACCAGGGATATCTCCTGGGACTAAAGGCGGTCGGTGCGTGGGACTGACAAACTTGCCACCTTCATGTGCCGATTGTCTCCAAATCCTGGGAGCCTGAACATCCTGGAACTGTAAGGGCCTGTCCAGGCCTGTAATGTAGTAGTGCATTTGTGGGATATTTCGTGTAGTATGGTAGAATGCCGCTATCAATATGATGGAGGCCGTGGTCCTTCAGACTTCAGAAGACAGTTCTGTTCAATTTCACTGCTGTGAAAACCTCAGATGAGGGTTCCTGTGGTTCTGCTAACAAACAGAGTTGGAGAGATGTCAGGTTCTCACAGCGAGGCTCTTGAAGGTTTAAGTCGTCTGGGCTTAAAGCCGTGTTGTCTGGTAAACGTGTACCGACGTCTCAAAGGGGGTGTAATGCCTTCACTTGGCCTTTGTCTCCGTAAACACAACTGACGGAAACATTTTATATTTTAAATGCGATATATTTCCTGTGAAGTAAGAACAGACTTTATATCACATTCGCACCGAAAAGTCGCGGAAGTCCTCCCATTACATGTCTGTGCCTCTGTAAGTTTATCTTTTCCACAGCAAACAATTCAAGGACAAATGACCCGGTTTTAATTCCCTTTCGTACTAGTGAGTTTTATTAAAATTTGTTGACATAGGTAGTACCAGGTTTGGTTAAAATCAGGCGACAGTAGCGGATGTTATGCATCAAGACCTACTTGCGTTTATGCCAATATCCACGTGTATGTCGTAACTAGTTGAAATTTATTGAAATGGAGCATTTTTTCGTGCAGCGATTTGTACAGAGTATGAAACAGAAGCAGGACCTTTCATAATGCACGAACAGATGATTCAACAAAAGTGAGAGGTAGTCCCAGAATTGTAACCCGCACGTACAGTTCTGTTCATAATTTGCTAATCACCCATATTACAGATGTAAATAAATAGAGATATGGTATAATATCATGATCTGTTTTATGTACCTTTCTCTATCTGCAACTGAAATAAGGAAAGAAACCTCTGTAAAACCTCAATACCTTTATCCTCCTGTGAACTGAGGTCAGAAATTCATTAAAACTATGCCGAAAAATAATGCTGGATTTCATATCTGGAGAAGCCATTTTTGTAATAAGTAAAAAATATATACACTTTGTTATTCAGATGTACAAACGAAATACTAACGTAATGATATCCTCATTCAGCACTCAGTATTTCTTCTGTCACTGCATTCTTCCAACAGCATTTTTTTTCTCATTCATTCAAAAGACAGTTTTTGGAGGAGGAAGGGCAGACGCGTAATCCTCTGTAATTCTCAGCAATTAATACCATTATGTTTTATTGTCAGATTTCTTCGGTGTAATGATTCCACTGAGATCGGCTCGGAATCTAGTTTTCTGTACCTTCAAAGGTTTAAATTCAACCATCCCTCATGCCACTGAGCTTCCTCTAACATTTCATCATTGGCGCAGCTCTAAAAACACTGTCCATAAATTAAATGTGAGATAGGGCCTTGAATTGCGCCACGGCCAGAAAATGAGATATCTAATTCCCCCTGTCACCTCCCTCCGCCCAGGGTGACGCAGCAGAACGCAAACTTCAATGGTCCGTCAGTGCCTCGGGTTGCTTTTCAGATCCCCCATTGACTGCAATAAAGTAGGCCATGCCAATCATATAATCGATTGTTCAGAAGGATCATGTAACGTAGGTCAAAAAGTTCAACCATGACTGTGTAAGTAGAGATACTCACCAGGATGCTGACAGGCAAGAGACATAAAAGTTACCGCGTGTAAAATTGTAATCTGATAGCCTCTCTCCCATAAGCATAATCGAATTAATGAGGGGATTTTGAAGTGGACTGTTTTAAAACCCCTTAAGGCGCAGTAGTTCCTGTATACCCCTATACCGAACAGTTCCGTAGTCCGTCTGGCGACAGGTACGTAGTACCTTCCAAAGCGAGTTCTGCTTTGTAATTACCCAGTAAAAATAATGTGTGTATGAGCTACGTCCCTTCCATTTCACTTATAGATCTGGACGGTTGCGGGAAAACCTGTAATTAGTAAAGATACTATTTCAGTCTCTTAAAAAGAAAGGGGCTACTGAATCACGATTCTCATCTACATTTAAAATAATTACAGGTGAATATAAATTAGTAGAAAAATGTAACGTGATTCATGGGTTGAGGGAGATCAGTCATAACATTTCAATGCAAAGGCAAAAGGCAAAGGAAACTTCCGTGGTAATTTGAATTAAGGTAAAATGAGATAAATTTATAACTAGGTCTGGTTCAAATATTTCGACACATTCTCTCCATTTTCAGAGAGGTAAGTCTTTGAAAACATATTGCTTCTAGATCGCAGAAACAAACAATGTTGTTCAGGAAAAATAATTGCTACTCGTTCTGAGATATTCACATGAACTGTGTGGGCCTAAGACTTTGCTTTGCACGGTTACAGCAAGAGGTAAGATACACTAACCACTGCGATGCAAGGGATTAATATACGAGTACGTTTGTACAGTTCAGTATTTTGAGTGCTTTCATGTTGCATGGCCTTTCGAGGAAACGTGGCGTCACATTCTTGTGCCTGTGTAGGTGCGCGCGTCAGTGTGTGTTTGAGTCAACCTGAATTTTTTCTTTCTCTGCAAATCGTCATTGAAATAGTTCCGGTATTGTCGTAACGACACCACGGTGGATCGGCTGTACGCTTTTTAATCTCGTACAAAAAATAACAAAATTTTAACTGTCACATTGTTTTTCGGCGCAAAAACTCCTTTTTTGCCAGTTAAAGTAGAGTCTTGCCATTTTCGTATTCAAGGACCTTAAAAATATATAAATATTATTCCTAACATACTTATGTCAAAGCCAGCAGCAACTAGTTGGCTGCCAAAGTGTGTATTCAGTTATACGCAAGGTATTCTGCAACGTAACGCAGTGCAGTGGGATATATATATATATATATATATATATATATATATATATATATAGGCAGACGGATGGATGGATGGATACGTAAGTAGGTAGGAAGGGACGGAGGGAATTTGGTCGGTTTGTTGGTTGACAGGCAGGCAGATACAGCGGTAAACAGACAGGCACACGAAGATATAGATAGACGATGCATGGAGGGATGGCAAAAAATTGCAGGTTTCCCCTATTTGCTAGCGTCTGTCCACAGAATTACACAGTATCTTACCGCAGAGTGAATTACAGCATATTTAGCATCCTCACTGACGGTGATCAGTAGTGAACCGTCGACAACCACGACTGCGCAATAGAACCACAGCAGCTGTACATCTAACAGATTGATAGAGCGATGTTAAATAAACTAAGAAACAAAACGAGCTCAGTAGGTCACTGTTGAAACTTAAGTATAGTACTTGCAGTCTGCAGCTAATTAATACAGCACTGAGTCCGCAACATTAATGAAGATTTGTTTACATTCCTTTGTAACTTGACACATTTCTAAAATGGAGAGAATGTTTTTGGAAGTGTCTTGGAATGTTGTACGCGTAGATGCAATAATTAGTGGCTAATTACGTCGCTGGTATGTTACATACCTTGTCCCAGCGTAGCTTTCTCTAAACATCCGTAAGAACGAGCAGACAGAAGGAGCATACGTGACATAATCTGCTTTCAACATCAATTACACATTTCTGTACAAGCTATCCTGAAGTTAATGCTCGCATTTCGTAACGCCTATAACTAACTGCGAAGCTCGGGACAGGACTCATCCGGCTCAGGACATGGCCCAAAGGTGAGCTCTTCTGTAGTCGGTGAAGAGTTTTCGGTTTTCACAAAACACGCGGAATTCCTTCTTTAGCAGACAGACTATTAAGTTTTTAACAAGGACTCTGCTTGATGCAAGAAGTTAGTGTTAGATGGATGGAACTGGCTCCGATATGTGTTCAGTGGCGTGTTATAGTGAAAAATGTTTGTTGTGTTGTTTAGTTATTTGAGTCTTTTCAGTTTACTTTTTAGTAATATATCAGATTAATTAGTTTTTTTGACGTTTATTGCAACAAAATATATCGTAAATGCTAACTGGGTTCACATACCAACCCTTTCATGTGTACTTGGACGGTGGTCTTCGAATTTCAAATAGAGGCACGATTTCGTGATTGAGATTTTTCATGCTCTTCCTCAGTTTCTACTTAATAACGCCGGAATAAGAAGGTACGTTACTTTAGATTAACCCTTTAAAGACGAAGCTTATCTGTTTTATATAAGGACTCAATGCGTACCGCGCTGTAAACACTCTCCACTTCGGTTATAAAAACCAATTTCTTAATGTTTTATAAGGCAAAAGTTGCTGTTTGTTCTGAAACCAGTACAAAACACATAAACGCAATGTGGGCACCACATAGAATTTTTTAACGTTAAACCTGGTGGTAAATAAAGTTACCGCTAGGCTTTAAATGGTTCAGAAATGTCATTTTGAGTTACCATTCCGTATCGTCTGCTTCATTCTCTTTACAACATACGAAAATTTAAAGAACACTAAGCAGAAGCAAACGTTAATTCTATTGGAAATACATTTATTTATATTTTGAAAGTAAAATCAGCATTAACAGAAGTGTGACTTAAGTGTTTGTTTGGGAAGACTTACAACTTGGTTCTGTCGAGAGAAAAAGCGGTTTGTTGAGAGCTGCTTGAGAAACATCAGTACGCATGCGCTACCTCTGACACTTAGAGCTGTATTCCATACGTTATTCATGATACGTTCAGTTTCAATCATCAGATGCATTCCATGTAAGGATGTCGTTCCATACTTGCTGACATGTATTTTAGTTCAAAAAATATTGTTGTATGTAAGATAAATTACACTCAGCAGTTTCTTTGTGTGTGAGACAGATTTTGCCTTCCAGTCCTGGGAATAATGCTGCTCTAGCATTTAATATGAAATATTAAATGAAAGCAAGATATTCGCCTATTACCGTCTGCGGGTTTAGTTGAGAAAAGGAGGAATGATTTCACAGGGCTCTGCTGGCTTCTTGACTGTTGCCTTTGGGTTGCTATTTTAGCAAACTGTGTAGATAACAATTGTATACTTTTCTTTATTACAATTAAGGCGGTCATTTTTTTACAGATTTAAAACATCTGATACTGGCCATGAATCTTTAATATGACATTCAACTATACGTTATCTTAATCCGACAAAGAAACACGTATTGCAGTTACCAAAAATAAAGATCATAAACATCACATACACTTTAAAAAACCAAATTCGTGGAAATGATATTTAAAAATTCAGTTCCATTCTCATCAAAAACATACTGCGTCTCCACTGTTCAAACAAACATTTTACTGACGTTTGAGGAAATAATCACTATTTATTCTGAAAATAAATTCACCTCCTCCCAGTTTCCTTCTAGGCGTCATTCTTAATTAAGCAGTGTTGTAATTTCACCATATCTGTTTAGCCTGTGTTTGTAAATATTTCTCACTATGTGGACTTACTAGTTTCCCGAAATATTTAAGGCTGCGTAGCAAGCCTTGTCTTTACACGCTATTAATTATTTTCCGTTAAACATCAGTCCGTTATTTTCAGCAGCACGTTCTCACATCCCGGCGTATCTGGAAAGCTCATAGGCCTAATCAGTGTAAAATTTTGAAGTGAAATTGCACACAGATGGTAAAGTAAAGTTAATATAATGCGTTTTGTTGTTAATATACCATTGCGCTTTTCCGATTTACCAATCTTGACAGTTACTGATACGTTAGAATTGAAGTTTAAAATTTCTGTTAACTCTAGTAAAGAAATTGGACGAAATCTGTAATGAAAAGGGCGTAACCTTAATTTTATGAGGGTGGGGCTGTAGTGATTACCACTTCCACATTTATAAGAGATGCAGAAACACGTTGTGTCTCTGTATAACGACATTCTCACCTGTTCTGATATGATCACGCAGCACAACAAGGAGCCGTAGCGTGCCTGTTGGATGGCTACAGTGCTGGGTAGGTGCAGATTGCCATATAAACGCGAACTTAAGCAGCAGCCTGCTTCGGCTTGTTAATTTAATCGGGCTCTCTGTTATCATCATCATCATCATCATGATCATCACAACAGCTTTATGTATTAATCATGTTGGTTTGTTCTGATTGTAGGTGCTTGCTGAACAATTGACACCTCCTACTTTACATTTTCTACTTCTTACTTGTTTTCCTTTTCGAATGTATTGACAGGATCGTCTACGACTCATATTTCTCAGAAACTCTATTTGGTTAATGAAGTCTTATCATATTCGTTTGTTCCTTTTGCTGTACAAAATGAATTTTATTTTTTGTAATTAATAAATATCGATTTTCTTCTTCGAAGATTCAGAACATTTATGCGTCTTACTTATGATGATAAAATGCGGCTGTCTTGATCAAGTAACTCCTTGACGTTCTTTGAAATAATACTCATCAAAGCACTGCGAAAACAGACCTTTTCCTGGCTATGTTAAACAGACATCCCTTCATAACCTAAAATGAACTGAGAATAATGTCGCTTCCACCTCAGGAATTCGCGCGTCTGCAATGAATGTAGGAAATTAAAAATAAGGCTTTTAGATAGTCTTATAATATACTGCTCGTACCGAAAAAGAAAGCCGGCAGGATATTTTGCAGTGTGCTGGAGAGTGACCAGATGTTCTAACGATAGTGCTGCTCAAAAAGTTAGGTATTTTGCAGTGTGCTGCAGAGTGGCCAGATGTTCTAACGATAGTGCTGCTCAAAAAGTTAGGTATTTTGCAGTGTGCTGCAGAGTGACCAGATGTTCTAACGATAGTGCCGCTCAAAAAGTTAGGTATTTTGCAGTGTGCTGCAAAGTGACCAGATGTTTTAATGATTAGTGCTGCTCAAAAAATTGGGTATTTTCTTTAATTAAAGTTCTTAATCAGACCTTACACAAAAACTGCAGGAACTGTACAAAAATTAGTTGTTTGTTAATTTTTTATTTTTTGATTTAATAAGTTATTAAATGTGACAATCCTAAGGTGCTGAAATTGCACCTCCCTTCACGAGGCTTCCGGCGCCCCTAGTACTAAGCTTCGTGAAAAAGCTGATGGTTCAAATGTTAAAAACGATGGAACAGACATTCACACACACACACACACACACACACACACACACACACACAACTTTACATTCCTTTCTTGTAATGTGGGAAAGTAGGCGCAACATCAGTTGCCTTTACCATACGAAGAATAGTCGGTTATATTAGTTCAGACAAAGAATGTTTGTTTATTCTCGGAGTTGTGCGAAACATATAAACACAATGCGGAGACAAAATTTAACTTTTGTCAGTGTTGCATCAAATTGTACGTACAATCTTTACTTTATGTATTCTAGGGATCCAAGTAGCAGAAAGTCTTATGAAACAGATTCTGATCGGGTTGGGGAGTTTACGTGTATTCTGTTTGTGTAGAGAAATCAGTTTGAAGGCGGGCGTGGCAACTGGTAGCAGCATCTTCATTAATAACAGCTTGTCAGCTGATAATCCTATAGCTGCAGTTGAAACCTACGCAAAACGGTCATTAGACCGTTAAGTGATCACTTATCGATTTGCCATACATGCAATGTGAACAGCCGGAGTAATGTTGCAAGTGAAAGAATTAATTGCATCCAAACAACTGGCTAGAATGTAACCAGTCCTTCAAAGTGAAATGATACACATAAGCATCATCATCTCTAACATTACGAAATTCTGAATTCTGTCCGCAAAATTAAATTGTGTTATTCGTATAATGCTGAGAATAAGATCGTTTATTTCCCTAAATATCATTAACTGACTAGTGTATGTAACGAATATGCATTGCTTCTGCATTGAGTTAGGAAATAAGGGATTTAATCTAACTGCATTAATTTCGGGCTTTAACGATGCGAGATTTATTGAGGTATGTTACACCTTCAACAATTTTGCGGAACGGCAGAGGAAAGGAAATTTCATATTAGACGTTAAATTTATTGCACCAGTCGTCAATAAATATTGCATTTACAGCGACACTCACCAATATTGTTTTTTCCAAAACTCACAGATGTTACGTTTGCGGACTCACTCACCAGTATTACATTTATTTCGCCACTCACCAGTATTACATTTATTTCGCCACTCACCACTATTTCTTGGCAAAATATTTTCTCCCTCTTCCCCCATTCTCTCTTTCTGAATGTGTTCTGTGCTTCTAGTAGTAATCGATTTTTCAATTAATCCCACGATTTCAATTGATTTCGAAGCCCCAGATTCTCCCTTCTTCACCGAACGCCAATATATATTGCTCCCAAAAGACTGCCGCACAGTGTCAAGAGAACAGAAGGAAACAAACTTTACACTTGCTACTTCTGTGTCACCTCCAAGTCGAAAAATATTACTCCATAACAAAGTACATAAGGAAATACTTCGGGATTAAAATCATCCTTCAGAATTTACACAATATCAAGTTTGTTTCTTGCGCTATTTGTCTTTGTGACCATAAGTTCATCACTGCATGTGGTAATTACATAATGTGAATATATTTCCTAGTATAGTCATGTCTGTAATAACTGTCACGTCTGAAATCCCTTTTACACTTTCTTTTCCTACATAGGCCAAATTCTGCCATATAGTCCATGAATTGTGTTAAATTGTTAAAGTCCAATAGTAACTACACACACCGTCTGCTTTAAGATTACGAAACGCGCAACTTCGTCCGCAAAGTTTATTTACATATTTTGCCTGATACTAAAAATTAAGAATGGTTATTTTCCTAAAGAGATTTAAGTGTTTCGGCTTTGTACTTGAGACATAAATGTTTTCTTTGAAGTAATAATTAAATTCATTGACATTAATTACGTGAAAATTCCTCCCAGTATTTCCCCTGTCCACGGCAAGTAAAATTCCACCAATTCGAAGCTTGTGAACCTCCAGACACAGCAGGAATTCTTTCGGATATCATGGGAAGCGTGTCTGTATAAGGCACGAACATGTGAGTGTGTGTGAAATATCAATTGCAGCATTAACAATCTTGTAGCTGCCATGTGCACACATGGTGATTCATACGCAGTTAAATAATATGGGAAAAGTGATGTGTAATTCTGTAAAGACTTCTGCTGCTCAGATCCGCAGCATCAACGTGCCGTTGGACATAAATCACCCACTGTAAAATGAATTCCAGGCAGGGTATAAGAAATGCAGGCTGGGTTGTTCACTTTATGGAGAATAAGAATTTTTGTGATCGATCTTTCTGTGGCCTGATACGAACCTTGGCTTCCTCAGGTGTAGTAGTGGTGAAGGGTGCCGCAGCAGACGCTACGGACGCACCGCAGCCTTGAGGCTTCTTATGCAACCCTGTGATGAAGATTACGATGATGATTATTATTTTTTGTCCTTTTCCTAGTAATGGAGAGCCGGTGGAATGAAAATTGACAGGGGAAAACCGAAGTACTCGGGGCAAAACCTCTCCCAGTGCCACTTTGTCCACCACAAATCCCACACGGACTGACCCGGGATCGAACCCGGGCCTCCGCGGTGGGAGGCCGGCTGCTAACCGCCTGAGCCATGGCATGGCCTTCCTCAGGTGTAAGTAGGGGGCTTATAAATTTCTACTAAGAAAAGCAGTAAAACGTGCTGGAGGGCGATTAGAACAGGCAAAGGCAAAAGAGAAAAACGCGGACATGCCCCGAGTAGCATTCCCATGCCCTGGCCAAGGGGTTTGAAGAACTCTATTTTCGTTTTTGTTGTAGCTTATAAGAGCAGTGAACAACACAGAGCGTAGCCCTTGAAAAATGATGTACTCTCTCAGTTAGGCAATTTCCTTGTTTTGTGTAATTCAAAGTTTTATTGCCACGTTTTTAGACGCCTGGTACTAGACCCTCTTCTGAACCAGACAGATGCAGTCTACTTCTTTCTAATTCTTGGCCTCCAAAGAGGTCTGTTCACTTCATGTTGCTTTCCTCACGCACCTAAACGTATACCGTAACAGACGTAATTATGAGCAAGGATCCACATCCTACTGGCCGTCCGTGTTGCTTCCTAACCTCCTTGCTGCTCAGGGAGAATCCAAATGGACGAAATATCCTATTCAAATTGCCTGGTTGAATCGTCAAATAGGCCACATGTACTGATTCATTTTATTTCACATACTTGCTCGTAATTTCAGTAGTCAATATCCTGGCTTCTTTCCAACCTAACCGATCACCTTCTTCAAAAGGATATTTGGCCAGTTTATATATTTCTAGAAGGCCCTTTCAGTCTGTGCTAAAGCCGCGTGGCTTGCGATGTGCCTGTCTGAATAAAGCAGTCTTTGTATTTCCCGCAAATGATGCTACAGACACAACGTGCCTCCTCTGGCGGATTCCTTTCCGACCTCATCCTCCTAAGAAAATCCTAAGGGTGTATTTCGTTTTGAAGTCTGTCCCAACATTGTAATGTTTCCAGATGTGTCAGCTTTCCAGAAACGTCCTTCACATAACGTATAAACTCTGAACCATGCGGCTTTACCTAATTATTTTGCGCCTTCATTGTATGGAATCTTCGTTGGGAATAAGTGCAGTTGAATTCACACGTGACTTAAGGGTGTAAATGAAACTTTATTCATGTTTTGTACGTTTTTTTGTAAAATCCCGCACAGGCTATGTCCACACAACTGTATGGGGTGAAAGTAGATTGCTTGAGAGTCGTGCAGTGGAAGCCATGCTGTACTTGGGAACGTACATGAATTTGTGTTCGGAGTTTCAACATTTACTGTCCACTAATGAACTTTTATATTGTTACAACCGTGCATTTTCGTCGTGGATTGACATATACCAACTAATGCACTGTTAAAATGTATATTAACTTTCATATATAGGCCCCTTACGTGTGTTTCGACGGGAAGAAGAAGAAGAAGAAGAAGAAGAAGAAGAAGAACAACAACAACAACAACAACAACAACAACAACAACAATAACAAGAAGAAGAAGAAGAAGAAGAAGAAGAAGACCCGCTCGTCGAAACACATGTAGGGGCCTATATACAAAATTTAATATATATTTTAATATTGCATTAGTTGACATGTGTCAATCAATTTATTGTCCAGTTTCTATTAAATTTGGTATAAGAGATCTCAAAATTATACTGCTTGAGTATTTATGAGTTTCGTGAAAACTGGCGCAGGGAAAGCCGTGTTTTTCTTCAGGGCTAGATATGATTACTTATGTTCGTTTGTAGCGACAACATATGACATTTTGAAAGTGTATAAAGCTTTGGTAAAGGCTGTGTGGAACGGCATACGTCATGAGCACATAATATGCAATCTTGCAATGGAAAATATAGTCAGACTTTGTATATCTAATAATCTAAAATGCAGTAAATACTTCAGCATTAAAGTAACGATGTTTCAAATGACTACCCATTTGCTTGGTATGTTACATAGCTCCGTCTCGTGAACTGGAAGTGTATATATCCACGTTGCGCACAGGAGCCTTGATTACGAACAGAAGAGTAATGCCGTAGGCTGGCACAGCAATATTTAATTTCAATTCCGCTATAACTCAAGACGGAAAATATAAATTATGTTACTAGAAATTACAACAAAAAGTCCTTGCTTGTCCATGATGTCATGGACACGGAACACAGTGGACTGAGTGTTTGATATATAGCAGCATATGTTCAAACTGAGTAGCCGTACGCATGCGCTATAGGTACGCCTACTCATAAGCAGTGTGTGTCCTGTATGTGTATATAGATCATAACAAGAGTGTTTTGCAATCAGTATTTTATGTTTCCAGCCATACGTGGGACGTTCATGTGATTCATTAACTTCCATGGTTTAGACGAGAGTATGACGGACCGTGAGAGACAGAGAGGCAGACAGATGCAGTAGGCTCTGTAATAACAGGATTTTATCTTCAAACGAACATAATGTAACTGGCTGCTGATTTATTCTCCAGGTAGCTCTTTAAATTATATGAATTTCATTATCTGCCAGAAGTTTTAACTCGAAGAAGGTCTGGATTTTCCTGTAGAATACATTTTAGTTTTCATATAGTCTCAGAATCAAGAGAGATTTTTCTCTAAACGGTACTAACCGACAGGACTTTGTAGTGGATACAGTGCGTATTTTCTGCCTGGTAAGGGTTTAGCGTTTAAATAAGTCTAGATGAACTTTGGGTTTCGAATGCTTACAATAATAATATCGAGGGTCGGGTTAATTATTCTCTTCTATTCTTGTAGCCCTCTTCTTTCTTTCTGATCTCTCTTTATCTCTTACTTTCCTCTCGCCCCCCCCCCCCCGCCCCCTTATTATTTTACGCAGCGGTACTCTGGCTGTCTCTGCCAGCATGGGTATGTCAGTTACACGTCTAATAAGCGGCACTTGGACTACGCCACGCGCATGCGCAACATCAGTCCACTGTCATCCATTAAGTTACGGTGCCAGTTTACTTTCTGCGGTCGATCTCAATGTGGAGCACGCATAACAGTACGAGATTTATTACAGTCAGGCCCGTAACTGGACAAGCGTTTCCTATGTGACCCCAACACGACAAGTAGAAATGTTCGTTTTCCGCTTCACAGACTTGACAAGTACAGCAGATTCCTGTGGGTAGCTCGATCCGTACGTTACATAAGGCTCGGACGTTCATCTAAATGATTTCCTACCTCAAAGAAAGCAGTGTGTTTCTATTACAATACTAACCATTTGATGATATCTAGCGAAATGTAACTGTTTTTTCTAAAAATAATACACAATTGATAGTCTAAAATTTAATCCTTGTGTTTTAATATTATAAAGACAAAACGCCAGTAATAGGAAGGTACATTTCACACCGCACAGTATACACACTGCGTATCGAATATAAAAACCAATCTGTTAATGCAAGGTGGGAAAGTAATCGCTGTTTTCTCTGAGATCCGTTCAAAACACATAAATGCATTATGTAGAAATAATGCAGGGTTTCTATTTTTAAAGCAAGCGGTACGTAGGCCTGTGTATATTACCAGCCTTCAAAGCGTTAAAGAGCTAGTTGCAGGTAGACACTATGCTTTCTGTAGCGTAGAACTTCAGTAATGTTTAGATGAATATTGGGATGCCAATTTTGAATGAGAATTCGGTTCAAATATTTTAGTAATAATAAAAGGCTTTTTAATTTGTAAGGCTTCACGGTATGCAGTCAGGGCCAGAACTATTAGCAATACATTCACAATGTGTTCTTATATCCATACAGTTAAAGCACTTACTTGTATAAAAATATAAAGCAGTGGTATTTAGTGTTTATAATCTGTGTCTCTTAGATTCTGTGTATGTAAGAACACTCTTATTAGAAAGTACTTTATATTACATGGACTTGTACTTATTTTGCCTATGTGTGTGTAGCCGATATCTTGTGCCAAATTTCTGTTCTCTCGTGACAAGTTCCCTTGCGGCAGTAAATTACTTCGGACACGGTTGTATTTTCTGAGCTTCCGTCGTGCTTGTGGTACGTTTAGTACCGTCCTCTCTACTTGTTTCTCTACACACTTTTACCTGTAACTTGTCCTGAACAGTTCATTTCTGAAGTTCTCCATTTGTAATAGTTAAAAGTTTACGTCTCGAAATCCCAGCCTTAAGCTACGTAATGCCATTTATAGTTGTGAACCCCGAAGTTGTATCTCAGTCAGACACGTGTAACAAATACACGTAATTGCACTATTCGGAGCTAGTTTTAATTACTGCGGATGCACAAAAATTGTATTATTAAGATCCCCAACGATGTTATTCTTTCAGTTACTACTACCCAGATGTAGAAGGCACAATAAATTAATATTAAGCTGAAACACTGGCGTGGAAGAATAAGGACTGAATAAATTCAGCCCTGCACGTGGCCTTTTGTGAGCACAGGGATGAACATGCGGGTGCCGTGAATGTCGAGAAATATACTTAGTAACCGATAGACAGTTCGATCCTCGGGAACGACTCTGTTTCTTTCATTTCTTCATTTGTAGTTAGGCCAACGGTGTATTGAAGGAAGCTCTGACTAGCTCGCTTAAGGTGTGGGAATGAAGCAGCATACGGTACGATAGTTTGCGGGTGAGAAATCGATGAGGACGTGGAAGGAAGCTGTAGTGGCCTAGTTTTGATGTATCATCCCGGCATTTACCTGGGAAGAAGAAGAAGAATAAGAGGGCGATCAGACAGTATATCCAGTCGGCACTCCGAAACAGGAATCCGGGACACGCGAAGAGAAAGAAAGCGTGATAGACACTGGAATGAGACGTTCGGCTGTGGCCGGTTACTTTCTCAGCAGGGCTTAATTTTTTTTAATACAAGTGCTGTTGTTTGGACATTGACCTTTGTCTGGGGGACTTTCAAACAAAGCCTCAGTTTCAGGCATGTGGGAGTTCTTAGTAAGAGTTAGCCTCAATCACTGGGCACGGGAAGAGGTTGAACCAGGATATGGGCCCATACACCCTTAATGTCAACAATTTAAGTAATGTAAGTATAACGTAATATTGTGGCGCGTTCGCGTAATATTTGTACCTCCTAAGCTATCTTGACAGCCTGACGTCATTTCACTTGAAGAAAGCGCTTTGTGGCGATTTAATGTCACCGATAACAATAGAGCGTAGCTAGGCGTTCATGTAAAGTGTCTATATTTTTGCCCGATTTTAACCAAATTTGGATTTTCTAAACAGATCCTCATAGATGCCCCCAGCAACAGATTTCACGGAACTCCATCCAGTGGGAGTCGGACACAAACGGATGGATATGACAAAAGTAACGGGTGCTGTTTCCTGGTTTCTGGGTTTTTACACGATATGAGAAACGAATTTACCGACGACGCTTCGGTACACCCTGTAGGTCCCATCTTCACTGAACGGTGAAAGCTTCAAATCAAGAGTAACGGGTGTTTTTCGCGACTATGCGAATGCGCCTGAAATCATGTGAGAAAAATAAGATTAAAACATTTTCAATAATAGTACACAAAAATCATATAAAAATGAAAATATGCCCTTTTAAGTAAGGCTAAAGACTGCTAGATTCTATACTCAACTAAAACACTAAAATAATGAGAATGGACTAAATAAACGACAAAAATTTCCAGTTATAAAATTATATCGGAGTAAAGGATATAATGCAGGGGAAAAGGAAATTTTGCACATCGACCATAAAATAGTGAAGCGTAAAAACGCAGACTACACTGTAAGTTCTGGGGCCCTTCACTCTACGCAGAATTTCAAAAGGGGGAAATTTCCAGAAGAGGCCGTCTTGCTCGTCACGTAAGTTATGTGAGCTGATTCTTTGTATTTGCGCATAAATTTACGTGATTCGATGCAGATTAGGAAAAGCTGTGTTTGTAGGAAGCCAAAACTATTGACAACGACCAAAGTAACAGTTACGTTTATTCTAACTCATCATCGGCAACATTTACGCTTATGAGTTGTCGTAGACTTTCGTAGGTCATAACGAAACTCTCTAGCCCTCGCTAGGTTATGCCTGAGATTCTGGGCGGCAAAATCTGGTGAATTTGGCAGATAGACCTATTTTATGTACTTGAGGCGGCAAGGGGGAGGACTGCATTTACTTTAGTTTAGCTTACTTTGCTTTACTTGAGTCTACTAATTCCCTATCGCCGTCGTATAAGTAACACGCTCCTAAATTTCGCTTACAAATTCCACCTGCCAAAAGCAACACATCACCTGTAGCTTTAAGCGTGACCTCCACTCATGTGACATGTCCTGTTCGTACTGTATTTTACCGTCCTAAAGACATAACGTAGCCTGCACAAGCTTACGTCACAGACTTATTTTTCTGCATCATCCCAATGTCACTTCTGAACGTCGCCAGTATCTCTCAACACAATCCGTCCCATTTAACCCTCTGCAGTTCAAGTAACAAGCACCTCTGTACAGAGTAAATTTTTAAGGTATAGGGTCTAATAAAGGACCCACATATTGGCTGTCCGTAACTTTTCCTTACTACATCTGCAGCTGTCGACCATGGCTGGAGGCTGTTTTCTCCAACCGTGACACTATAACTTGGTAAAAAGAACCGATTGGCATGGTTTCTAACAACACTGGTCGCAAAATAAGCAACTATCTTTTACCTTCACGGAGCACAGCCCTTCTTCAGATTACAATTGTGGCGCAGGCATTCACCGCCTTTTATGGGACGGGAAACTTCATTAACATTGTCACAAAAGCCAATTGCTGAACCTATTCTGAACCGAATTAATTCTGTCTACAGCTTCCATAGAGCAATCGTCTGTAATTCGTGAGGTAGGTTTTTTTTTTTAGAAGCTAATAGTCGCTGATATAGTTAAGAAATTTCCTCGCGTTTTATCGAACCCAAACATTCATGACCGTATTTGCAAGTCCTGTTTAGATTGCAAAACTATTAACAAAGTAGGCCCTAAATAACTGCATGCAATTCCATTGAATAGCGTCCTTATGAAGCTATATATAACTAGTAAAGAAATGTCACTACATTTGTGGAAACCGAAAGATTAATGCCGTGTTGCAAGAGTACGTCTCTGCTCGTATCGTCAGCCAGCGCTATGCGGTGCACACCCTCAGCCGTATATTTAGGCTTATATTTAATGGGTGCTCAACACAGTGCAGTTGGAGTCTAAAGCAGATCACTCGTCTCAAGCTAGTGGCGAGGTAAATGATGAGTACAGCTGTGTTTCTGTGCCACCATGCGCCTTCACGGCTGGCAGAAGAGTAAATTCAGTTTAGTTTATTTAAGAACTCCGTCAGTCACTCACAATTCGAAACGTTGGTTTGGGAATTTGTCTGCAGTTTTTTGGTTTATTCCAAATAATTTAAACTCTAAACGTTCCAGATATTAGTAAGAAAAATACCTTATATGGAGGCCTTCTCTGTCAGTATTGATGTCTGCCTGTTGGTCCATCTCTCTGTTGCCAACCTGGCATCAGCGATCAAACCCTTAGACATTTTATTTTAAAATTGTGTGTGAACATATTTCACTACAGTTTGTGAGGCAGTTCCAATTTTTCGCTACATTGGCCTATAAAGTTACGTTTACAAATTTAATGTGTTCCATGTCCGTGCACTATATTATACAAAAACTCTAATCACTAACAAATGCACAAAGAGAGTTTTATTATCAATCGTAACACACTCCTACATGTTTCGACCCTGCTGGGTCATCTTCAGGGAGAACTTCTTTGTTATCCTTACACTAAGGTTGCACTTTATAGTTGAGTGAGAATGTGATGTTGATTGTGTACTGTGTACTGGAGGTGTGAACTCTCTGCGGTCCCGGTGCAGGCAGGGACCGCAGAGACTTCACGCCTCCAAAAACAACGCAGTACACAGTCAACAGCACATTCTCACTCAACTGTAAAGTGCAACCTTAGCGTAACGATAACAAAGAAGTTCTCCCTGAAGATGACCCAGCAGGGTCGAAACACGTAGGAGTGTGTTGCAATTGATGATAAAACTCTCTTTGTGCATTTGTTGGTGATTCGTGTTTTTGTAAAGTTAGTTTAGTTAAGGTCACACGCTGACAGACTCAACTTGTTATTACCCGTTGATCAGGTTTTGGTGAAACCGGGTGACGGGTAATTTCACAAATTTATTAGGAAACTTCGGTCTTTTTCTTTTTTTGCCATATCCGCTGTACACAAAGCCTGCCGGTGCTTAACATGCAGTGGTTTTAAAACATAAAGCTGGTTGTAGGCATACATATTTAGCACCGGACTTTAAAGCCCTGGGTCATACTTAATTTCATCTCTTAAGATTTTGTCATCAGTCTCTTAATGCAAGCATTCTCCGGTGTTCAGTTCTTGGATTGATTTCACAGCATCATACGTAATTTATATTACTTACTGTTTTCCTGCGGAAAAGTAAGATATTAAACTACTTTCGAATTCCGAGATTTTATCTCTTACTGCGACAAGATATACATACTACATTACAATCCGCGCTCTGACGTTGCATTATCTCGCAGACCGTAAAATTCCCGTTGATGTCGGTATTTACATTATAATTTATGATTCTGTTCTTGAAATCGCAGATGCATTATGGTGCTTTAGATACTGCAGTGTTTTATTATAGTCATTTGAAGAATAAACAGAATAGTGCTGGTATCTATATTTCTCGCAGCCACCCACATTCATTTAACGCAGAAATGATGTCTATTAGATATACGCTAGATATATATATGAAGTGCCATCCTCTTCTCTGTTACACTCTTCCTACTGTCTAGGACAGTTGGAGCTCTAAATGATTTATTAAAAGTGCAATAACCGTACGTAGTCTTGTGACTAACAAACAGCTTGAAGTCTCATTTACATACGCAGCCAGTAAAGTTGTCTGCTATTTCACCATCGTAATGTAGCAGTCAAGCAATCTCGAGGGTTGATCGAGCCCAGAGTTAGGTAGCTGTACTTGGATCGCGTGTTAGGACTTGGATATTTGTAGGCGTGTTGCTGTACAGTAGACAGAAGTTCCACTGAAGAAGCAGTGATTGTAAGCTCTGTATTTCCGTGTCTATTGTAGCTTCTTGAAATGAACAGGAAGAGATCTGTTAGGTGATGACCTGTCGTTGTGTCGTTCCCTGCTGAGATTTGCTGTGCCTTCCCTTTCCAAGGACTTGCCTGCAAGACAGCGCTATGGTACAGTACATAATTTTTAAAGTGCAGTGATAGCTCTAATGTATCACCTTCTTTATCATTAATCGAGCTCTGAAACTGATTCACAGGTTGTAAGGCAGGGTTTTGTGTGGTTTTCAGAAATAGGAGACAGTTATTTTTCCAAAAGGCAATGACCGGTTTTTCGTCGTGACGAACATTTTTAATATTATTCTATAAAGATTTTGCTTAGCTGTCCATGGTTCTAGATCAAAAGTTGAGTTAGTAGACAGATTCCACTTCTAGCTCCATTTTTGTCATGCAGCCACCCAAACAACTGTTGGTATTAGAAGTCCAACATAAAACAGACCTCTCAGTTTTCATATAAGAATTCCTCTACAAGGCAGTGTGGACCCTGTGCAGCTTCTTTCTCTGCTGCATAACCACAAAGCAGTCCACGTGCCTTCGTCACTCATGACGAATGATAAATGCTTACCAGATAAATGCGTACCCACAAGACTTGGATATTAATGTGGTATGGCCAGATTTAATGCTTAGGTTACACACACTTACTACGAAAAAGCTAATTATTTCAGTAAGTATTAAACAGGCTGTACTAGCAATATGTAACACAGCATGAAATAACACATTTCACACGTATTAAATATGGCGGATTTTTAAAGCGCTACGGTCTAGCAGCCTTAGACGGTTGGTTCGATTAGCTTTCAAATAACGGATTTATTTTTTATGTTATCTAAAGACGCCTTTTCCACTTTACAGGTTATAAACTCAAATGCAAAACTTTGGACAGTTGTGCAAGAAGTCATGGCCTAGTATAAGTTATCTCGTATTTTGTGTAGTCGGGCTGAGGAGAACAGCGAAGGGATATACACAGATACTGCTGTTGTTTGTACGTAAATGAACTAACGGCCTCCATAACATTAAGCAGATTACATACCACTGTGTCGTGGTGTCCTGTGTAGGTTCAGTTACTGTCATGGCTGATCCTCCCTCTAAGGGAGATTTCCAATTTTCTCTTTCCTAATTAATTCTGAAGTGATAATATTAATTGTGTTGACACAGTGGATTAGCGGTGCCTAAGTCACTCATTGGAGACAGTTTACTGTTACCCTATGACACGTGACTTAAGCTAGGAACAGAAAAAATGAGACTAGGAATGTGTGGATTTATACCTCCACTCCCCATAAGACTTCATGACGGGGGGATTAAATATACATGTAACTTTCCCTCCTGGCCCCATCACGTCTTTTTGGAGGTGCTGCTGAGCGTCTTGACACGCTCTTGCTCGGATTTTGGAGCATTCCCCCCATTGAGTTCCACTCTACACCCCCTACTGCCTCGTTGAGATGAACACGAAAGGATATGATTCGGAGACAGCTCACCCTCGATAATGATCTTACTTGTATTCCGGAGATGTGGTTCGACTTCCAGTGGGGATAATTACTGTCTTGAGTTAGCTGTATTTTTGTCACTCTCAATCTGCGATGGTAGCCTACCTTTAGAGCACTGAAAAAAGAAGAAATTTTAGAACGCGAAAGACAGAAGGAAGGGACGTCTTGAGGGAATTACGGCGAAAGAAGCACTTTACTGTTCTGAGTGTTCCTAAGCAGTACCCGTTTGCCCTTCGTTTAAGGTAGTTTTCAGAGACACAGAGAGAGTCAAGAAAGAGTAGCAGAAAGAATGTGAAGGGAAAACCATGGAGATAGTGGGATGCAATTTATTTCAAATGGGGAGAAGAGCATCAGTGTATTAGATGACAAAAAATGTTCGCCCATTTGTCTTTCCGTCAGCAGCAGCATGAAACTGAAAACGATGTTGTTAATATGTGTATTGCCATCAGACACAACAAAGTTTTACTAAACTCGTCGGTGAATGTTAGAATTTTCGGTGTTACAGAACATCATCACTCCATAAAATACATGATTTAAGACATAAGTATGTGTGCATAGAAATGTTTAGAGATTTGCGAGATACTGTAAATTTCATTTGAAGTATCAACTGCTAGTTTTGCACGAAAATGTAAGCTTTCGATTCTGAATCTTACGTAATGAATACATCTAACGTGGTGAAGATACGTACGTATGACTGGCTGAAGGGTAGATGAGAGAAACAGAAAAGGGGGAGACTTTATTTGTAGGAAGAGAATATCACTTCTTGTAAGTCTCACAGGCTTCCACTCGCTCGTTCGCTTGTCATTTCGGACAGGGTAAGTGTGAGAGTGAAGGAATTAGAATAGTGAGGACATTAGCTTCAGACAGAATACTCGTACAATGAATTTTGATTTTCTGGTAAGTGATAAAACATATATTCTGGAAATGTATTTAGAGAGAATTGTTTATTCTTGATAAATTTAAATATGGAGAGCTGCATGAGAAACATGCAGTAGCAATTTGGATTTTGAGAACCATGACAGAACTAACTTGAAGACTGAGGCAAACCAAGAACATCTGTGTCCCCAGACGGCCGGTTGCAGGACGTTCCAGATATCAATCTAAATCCAACCAGCTTTCCGGCAAACAAAGGATGAAAATTGCTATATTTTTCCTAAAATATATGCCTCTAATTTATTCCTAATTTAAAGTGCTTATCAAACCCCAATGCATTAATTATCTGAATTACATACGAAAAACGTGATTCATACTTCAGTTTTCATAAGGCATAAAACAATATATATAATTAACTCAGATTATTTCAATGCGAAATGAGTCCATGTTCAGCCATTTGATGTATTCTGTTGTGTAAATGGTCCATTCATTTGATGTAACCTACACTTTTATTGCTTAGACAGGCTTCCTGATTACGTTATAAAACTGGGGATTTATGTGGACGTTGCATGTATTTGAGCCACTTTCATTCTGTTACTGCGTAACTTAAGAGTTAATTCTACCCGAGGATAAGACTAACGTGTATGTCTGATGGGTGCAGTTGTTACGTGTAATGTACCGCATGAATGTCTACGTCACGAGAAATGAATCAGTCGTGAACACGTGCGCTCCAAACAGAGAGATTACGTACACGTACCAGTGAATTATAATGTTACATCGTACGAGATTCGAGGCTTCCACGACAGAGGCTATAAGATTGTAGTGTACTGGACAGCGAAATCATGTAGTCTTGTAGGTGGTTGCTGACGTTTCGGAAGAGCATATTAACTCCGTCTTCAGCTCTGTATTGTGTAAAATATGCATGGATAACGAATGATACTGATCAAGTAAAATATCACACTTTTGTGATATGCGTATAACGTTGACAGCCGTCTTATCTGTGTAACAGTGTCAGTCATAATGGTTACTACATGCACCATCAAATTAACATTAAATTCTCTTGCCTTTTGTCCGTACAGTGGAATCTGTTTATGTTTTCCTTACAATTAACTGAATAAACAGTAATTACACTTACTTTCTGACACAGTTACCCGGTAGGTTTTTTTAATGGTGACGCAGTGTGTTTTCTGTAAATAACAACTTAGTTATTAGGTAACTTATTCTCAAGTTTCAAATTGTTGATAAAACCTACACATCGCCAAGTCGATGAAAATCATCATTCGCAATAATTTATTCCAACAAATTGTTCAGGTGAGCGACAGGGAGACAGCTTTCTCAATTCTGTGTCAGTAGAGGAGCCGACTTGCTCATGAGGCAATATTTGATCACACTGGAATGTTAAGTGGATGGTGACAAGCTGCAGCAGCAAACTGAACTGCCTGCTGCTTCCGGTCACAACCCACGTTCTGTAGCTAACATGAACCTGCATCATCTTGTACGCAGTGTGTTGGGCTTCCACGTAATTGCCTACGTTTATGGTAGTTTGTTCAATGCCAGTGTCAGTGCATAGACACATATAATGCCAACGGTAAACGAATAATGAAAATTCACAGCAAAAAGCCTCACTAACCCGAGAAAAAGATAGCCAAACATAGCCCTGTGACGCGTTCGCGTAACCATTTTTGCAATGGAAAGGCAACAATGCCTTCTGTGAGTATTTTTGAGATATATGTTACTGTGAATAACATTAACCTTTTAAAACCTAGCGGTAACTTAGCGTACGACCAGGTTTAACATTAAAAAATTCTCCAAAGTGCTCAAATCGCGTTTATGTGTTCTGTACATATCTCGGAACAAACTGCAACTTTTACCGTAAACATCAGCAACTCATTCGTTTTTTATAATCGAGATTGAAAGTGTTTACTGCACGGTACGCACAGAGTCTTTATATAAAACAGATTACGTTTCGTCCTTAAAGGGTTAAATGATTGAGTGATGCACAAATATGCTTTTATGGCGAATTTACGTCGCCGGCAAGAGTAAAACGTATTTAGGTCTTCATGTAAGGTGCCCGATACTTTTTTCGATTTTAGCCAGATTTATAGAGTTACTCTGCAGGTTTTCGTGAAGGTCCCCATTGTCAAATTTCACAGAAATCGTTCAGTGGGAGTCGTTCTCATACATGCGGACACAGTCGAAGTTACAGACACAGACAGACGGACATGAAGAAGGTGAAATTCTGTTTTCGCGACTAAGTGAAGGCGCCTAAAAACTGCCTCAGTGCTACTTTGTCCATCAGAACTGATAGACAGACAGACCAGGACAGTAACTGGTATTGTCGCAGTATATATAACTGAAGATCACAGGTCTTCTAAGATGTGATGAAGCGTAGTTTGGTATGCAGGGATCTATTTTTCGGAGAAATGTTGCCTTCATCTTGGGGACCAAATGCGAATAGGAATTGGGTGTTGTCATGTTACATAGAAAGAACGTCATGGATCTAGCCATGGATCACGAGTCTAATGTGCCCTGAGAATGAGGGCAGTAAGTTTCCCTGGATTTTTTTTTTTGCATAGCTACGAAATTACAGAGCACCACAAGCCAAAAACAGTAACCTTCTTATCATCTCTGTGAGAACCACAAATGACACCTTAATTTAGTGTTTAATTAACAATGCTATCAGTAGTCCACACCCTGTGGGATTCAAACTTCAGATGATGGTAAATAATGAACTGAGAAGGATGTGAAAGAGCTGCCGTGGCCTAACTTGAAGAGTACCTCGGCCCGGATGACCTGTCTGTGGACGGGAAATTGAAACCAGTGTCCCCTCGATGCAGTTCAGGGATGCTACCCACTCGACCGCGATATTCATTAAGTCATGTATTGTAACACACTCATCCGTAAAGTTTTCGGCTTACGACTTTACCTTCTTGGCGATAAAGTGGAAAGCAAAACAGAGTTCTAGTACGTCACGTAAATATTCCAAATATCTGAGCACTGTTTAACAAAGTTTTCTGAGTTATCATAATAGGTAGGCGTACGTAAACACACATCACAATATTAATGCAAGGCGTAATCGTTAATTTGTTTGGAAAAACAAACAAAATTCGCACGGTCTTTGGGAGCGATACGCTCTGTAATCTGCCAGAACACTACCAGCGTTTCTCTGGAACGAACTTACTGCATTTTCATACGCACCTATTCTGAGTCTGGAAGAAGAACGTTTCTCCAAAACGTTAGTGTGTACCAGGCTACACGGCGGGATATTCCAGAAGGCAATTTTCTTCATAGGCACTGATTTCAGAAACACAAATCACCGTAATTGAGAGTGTCTGAGTGAAATGTTGGGACTGAAGGGAGAAGAGTTAAGACGCGGATTACTGCGCCATCCGGAGCTTCACGATTTGCTCTTGGTCAACTTATGTTATTAAAATGACTGAATCAGAAAAGTGCAAATGACGGGGCGTGTGTAGTCTATGGGAGCAAACAGAAATGCACTAAGGTGTTTAATCAAAAAACCTCAACGGAAGAGCTATTTGATACAAGTGCATATAGACTGGAGGATGTTATTAAAGTGGATATGACAGAGATAAGATGAGACGATGTGAACCTGATTAAACTTGATCACGGCAGGGCCCGCTGTGGGTTAGTAAGCGCAGGGAATCTAGAAAGCAGCCAGGATAGCATAATCAGTAGAGTGATTAGAATATGAGCTGGAGAACCTAGAAGGTCAATTGCATTCATGTCACTTCTAGCGGAAAGAAATTCTGTTTCCAGAAGATTTTGCGAGTAACCACCAAGCCCCCATGTTCTGATCGTTTGACACAGCTTTATTTGACGGTGATATGTGTATTAAAAACAGCTTCTCGGGACATGACGCTTTCGACTTTTTTCAGCAAGAAATCACATTGTGGAGGTCTTGATTGTAAATTGGTTTTTCTGTCTGTAGCCTACATACGCCACTCGGATACAACTGTTTCCTGATATAGTGATATCATTTACAAAAACAGATTGCTAGCACGCTTTCACACTAAGCACTTGTGTTTGTCACGTGTGTTAAAGAAAAGGTGTCTTTAATAATGCTCTGCCTTCTGTAATAACCAGTCACATTCCTACCCTACTTAAATTTTCGACACTGGTACACAGTGACAACCACCCTTCCATTTTAACACCTCTAATTCCGTGCATTGTCGTGATACTAATTGCTATATTATGAACAACTAGATGTCCTATTTCACTGTTTCAACCGACTTTCACTTCACACCGACATGTTTCGACGCTTCACCACGTCATCTTCAGGGTGTGCAACAAAGTTTTTTCTGCTGATAGGCTTGTTGTGTTATCTTCGTTTGCTATATTGTTCTTTTTTCATGAGACTTATAGTAAAGGGTCAGCTGGCTAAAACACTAAAACTTGTTTTAGTGTTTTAGGAAACGACGATAGAACAACGAGCCTATCAGCAGAAAAGACGTTGGTGCACTCCCAGCAGATGACGTGGTGAAGCGTCGAAACATGTCGGAGTGAAGTGAAAATCAATTGAAACAGTGAAACAGGGTATTTAGTTGGTCATAATGTAGCAATTAGAACCACACTTTTATTTACATCGCCCCCCCCCCCCCTGCTCCGCCCCCACATCTGTTTCTTTCGTACGTCAAACTGACTATTACAGTACAACTTTATACCATTTGTTTCTGCATTTTGATGCTAACATCTATAGACAGGCGTTACAGCAGACTATTTTACGTAATATCCTACATATTTCAGCAGCGTCACTGACGTTAGTTTAAAACTGAGATCAACTTTCGGACCTTAAACCATTGAAGCATGAAATTTATTTTTGTAATATTTTAAGACTTCAGTTAACACGTCATGAGAAAAACAACAAGCTTCATTACAAGGACCAGCCAGCCGGTGAATGCTGTTACAGAGTAATCGCTTTTAGTGTGGAAAATCATATGTAACACAAAAAGCAGAGCTATGTAATGTTAGACCGTGCTTTACATATAGCAACTACTGTAGTGCTACAGATTTAAATTGAGGATAAAAACTGTTAAGGGTCTTCTGACTTCGTGTATTTATAAATTATAGCACTGTAATAAGCATATGTACGTGCTGTGACGTATGATATTGGTAAACAATCAATAATAATTTTCTCTTATAAACACACGCTTTTTCCCTTAAAATTCTTCGAGCATGTGCCATTCTGCAATTTGTCGCTGTAATTTAAAGTATAAGACAGAATATCCCATCACATAAACAGGAAACTGAAGAAAAGGTTCTAGTGAATCTGCACTCAACAACCCAGTCTGATAAGCCTTTTTATAAATGCCACCTTATCACTGTCATTCAAAACTGGTGTAGGAACAGCAGTCTGTGAACCTGAACACTGTACTATTTACTGGAAGATCTGGCCAGTTTATTGTAAATAATAGTCTACAAAAGAAAACTTATCTCGAATTTGTGCAATGAAAAAACGTACTCAAAGGAAGCCTATAAGGAATTATGAAGACTGGAGTAGAGGAAAATTTTTATGAAATACAGACAAAAGTGAATGAGTTTTGTAGAGTGGCTTACAAGTTGTATTCCTGAGGAACGACGTAATTATGAGTGTGTGGTTGCGTGCGTGCATGCGCGCGTGCACGTGCGTGTAGTCCGTTTACCTATGAAGGTAACAGTGAATGTTTGTACCAGTCCACGCTGCCTCAAACTATGGTCATGTAACCGGAATGTCACCTTCACATTCTGACCATTTCGTTATCTTCATCAGACTATTAACCTTAGGAGCAACTCCTCCACGCCCTGTTCTTGACAATTGTGTACGGTAGGATGAGGAACTGTTCGTAGGCAACAGATGTCTTGCTGAAACGGTAGGCACGTTCACTGCTGATGTGCTCAGTACTTGGAGAGCTAAGTGAAACGTTTGTGTGGCCCCCTGCGCCCGCAGTGGCTTTGTTACGTAATTTTGCTGAGGGTTGACTGGAAGCCATTGCAATTTGTGCTGCCAGAGGTCGTTATAAAACGCTTAGCAACTTTGTCACCTTAGCTGCCTAAGCCACACACGTCCTTCTTTTGGTTTGAGATGGCGGTATTTTGATTTATGACACAGTGTAGTCTGATGGGTTTGCAGGATACATATGGCCTCAGTTTTCAACATAAAAGTGACGTCTATCAGTGTGGAAGCAGTATATTCCACCAAAACGTCGGTAAGCACAGTAGTTTTTACTGTGTCACAAACTGAAAAACTGTCATCTTCTTTCTTTCGTTCGTTCTTTCTTTCTTTCGTTCGTTCTTTCTTTCTTTCTTTCTTTCTTTCTTTCTTTCTCTCTTTCTTTCTTTCTCTATTTCTTTCTTTCTTTCTTTCTTTATTTCTTTCTTTCTTTCTTTCTTTCTTTCTTTCTTTCTTTCTTTCTTTCTTTCTTTCTTTCTTAGTCTTGACCTCTTTGTACATACTGATTGTACGTGCAGAGGTCACTTGCACTTGATCACGCTCAGACACACAACACGCTCAGTAGGACTCCTCTGGACGAGGGATCGGCCCGTCGCAGAGACCTCTACCTGACAATATACAACACTCAAAGAAAGAAATATCCATGCCCCGAGCGTGATTCGAACCCAAATCCCAGCAAGCGAGCGGCCGCACACCCACGCTTCAGACCGCGCGGCCCCTGGGGTCGGTCATCAGAATTTCAAAAATTGTGAAAACTTCAGACATTCGGTACTTGATTGTTCTCTTTACTTCTTAAGTTTTTTTAGTTTTTCTTGTTGCCGTCTTTAAGACTTTTCCCCTGTTTTATTTATTCCTTTTACCGTGTTTGTACCTACGCCCCTTTCGTTGTTTGTGTGTTCTTTCTGCCATTTTGTCTTTTACTATTTCCGTACAGTCTATCAGTAAAAATGAACCTGCAAGTCACCGCGTATCGCAGCCGACCGCCTGTAACGACTCCTGCTGCATATTGCACAGTTCTCGCGTTAAATTCCTGGTCGGAAGACAAGTTATCCCTGCTGACGTTTATATGGGTTTCTTCAGTCCCTGCAGGCAAATATCTCAGATTAAGTCATGACCATTTCCTTTCACATCATTACCAATTCATTTCTCACTTATCATTCTATAATTCGACGTTGCGTATTTACTGACAGAGTTAATAAACAAAGCTCACGCGGCCACCTGGGTAGGCACCTTACTCAGAAGTGAAACTTAATGTTGCCTACCTTGCCTGCAATATTGTGCACCATCATCTTCATCCTGAAGGAAGCAGCGAGCTCCTTGGGTCACATGTTGCCTTATAGTGACCTCAGTCGTCCAGAAATCTTCTGAAAAATTGTCCTTACTTTCATGGTCTACTCCGTATCTCTCTCCCTCTCGCTCTTCTGATTCTCTCGGCGTAACAAATCTGTTTGTTTCTGTAGTCCACAGTCTTCATCGATGAGACTTCAGTATTCAGCTCATTCGAAGTGTCTAATTAACAAAATCATTTACTAATTAATTAATTAATTCTATTGAACAGAGTTCTCCCAGAGAAACTAATATCCCTCAGTCTGTGATGAAATTCCCTGCCCTCTACGCAAACAGAAACATCATAGCCCTACACAAAACAGGCAATATTCGAAGTGCACAGTTTACTTGTAATGTCTTTGTACACGTACCTCTGCTTCTGTGGCCTCAGTGTTTGCCTTACATTGTTCCGTAGCGTTTTAGTTTGTCTGTGCATAATTTGCGCAGTGTTTCTAAATAGACCTTTAAAGCATAATAGCTGTTCGACGGAATAAGTTCTTACCTTTACAATCTCCGAATATTGCCAGTGATTGTAAACACATGTTTTATATTACTAATAGAATGAAAATTAATAATTTTCATAAGCAGAATTAACCGGCTTGTTTTTTAATGGCAATGCTGTGTGTACTGTCTAAGGTAGAACTGAATTTTTGTACTCTTTTAATTTAAATAAATAAAGCCTTCAGCTTAGTAAAGGTAGCAGTGCACAAATCCGAAAGTGTTTCTCTTTTCGTAGTCCGTACCTCTTCTACCTACTTGCGGTAGGTGTCGAGGTTGTTTTATTTTCACTTGATCACACTCAGACGCACACCACAGTCGGTAGGACTCCTCTGGACGAGGGATCGGCCCGTCGCAGAGATCTCTACCTGACAACACAAATATTCACAAGAGACAAACATCCGTGGCCTCGGTGGGATTCGAACCCACGATCCCAGCAAGCTCTTGGCCGCAGACCTATGCCTTAGACCGCGCGGCCACTGGGATCGGTCCGAAACTGTTACAGCCTCCAAATTGAATCATTTTAAGCACCCCTTTTGCTCATTCACATGGTTTTCTCCTCGGATGTTCGCAATGATGATTCTTTGTCGGGTATGTTCTCTTTCTGAGATTTCAGGCTTCCGCCACGATGTAGATGATTTCTTCGCTCCTCTGTGTTGTTACACAGCGTATATTTGTAGTTCTTTACCGATGTTTCGGGACAGCCTGTCGGTCCCCTCTTGCAGGGGAATGGACTTGCCTGCTTGACCCTTGAAAGAAGACCGGTAGGCTGTCGCGAAAATTCGGTTAACAACTACAAACATACGCTGCGTAACATCCCAGAAGAGCGAAGAGCTGACGTTCTCTTTACACCTACACTGATTTTTTTATTCAGGTGAGGATAAGCTAGGAAGGCACGTCAGAACGGCTGGCTAGCATACTAGTGAAGAGATAAATTGCACTTGAGGGAATATTGTACCCAATATTAACAAGATTCAGTTAAACAGTGATATGGAAACTTCGGTAAGTGTAACTGCGAATTTAATTAACCTTTTAAAGCCTAGCGGTAACGTTACGTACCACCAGGTTTAGCATTAAAAAGTTCTACGTGGTGCCCACATTGCGTTTATGTGTTTTGTACGGATCTCAGAACAAACAGCAACTTTTGCCTTATAAAACATTAAGAGACTGGTTTTTATAACCGAAGTGGAGAGTGTTTACAGCGTGGTACGCACTGAGTCCTTATATAAAACAGATACGCTTCGTCTTTAAAGGGTTAATAATGAAAAGTTCACTGCTGCTTGTTTCAGTTGCACGCTGCGAATAATCAATTTCTACCGTTTCTATAATCACATGTTACATTTTTGGCTGCAGATCGAACATGCCAGGTACTTGTCGATCTCTAGCACGACCTCGTTAATCATTTAATCGCATAGTTCTATTCATACTTATTACTTATTAGCTCTAATATCATTTTAACTGTTGGTTCCCTTCCCCATTGCAAAATCTTGTTAAGGTTGTGCGAAAATATCCAAGTTCGAACATGAAAAATTTAAGAGCACGGATTTGTTTGTATGTGAACGCCGTTGAGTTTAAATGAAGAGTGACACTCCTGGAAAAATGGTCAGTCTCGCCCGCCATGAGTTTAGTACTTCCACATGCATTCGAAACAAAAATTTTGAAAGAGATTGGCTACTTTACAGAAATTTGCTAATTGCGAAAAATCTCTTTGTCTGGGGTCGTAAATAATTGGATGATATCGATCTTCCGACATTGCGACGTTCAATTGCATTCTGGGACTCACTGACTACAGCATTCTAATGGGGATTTCCGGCAATGGCAGTCGGTTCCAACCCCCCGTAGAAGTACGGGCGTTTGAAACTGTCGCAAAGCATCTCCTTGGATTTCGCCTAACACAGAAAATCAGTTCTCGTTTGACATTTACAAATGTGACTTTACTGTCCCATCTTTTGTGTAACATGTCGAGTGACTACAAATTTAGAAAAGAACCCCTAGGTATTACAACAGCGACAGGGGCGGGGCATGTGGTATGTATGGGGGCAGGAGAGGTGCATGCAGGGTTTTGGTGGAGGAGAGTTGGTGGAAAGTGCCAGTTGGAAGACCTAGGCGTAGATGGGAGTATAATATTAAAATGGATCTTCGAGAAGTGGGAAGTGAAACATGGACTGGGTTGATCTGCCTCGGGATATGGGCAGGTGACAGGATCTTTTGAATGCGGTAATGAACTTTTGGGTTCCACAAGATGCGGGGCATTTCTTTACTAGCTGAGGACCTGTTAGCTTCTCAGGAAGGACTGTACTCCATGTAGTTAGTTAGTTAGTTAGTTAGTTAGTTAGTTAGTTAGTTAATTAGTTAGCCAGTTAGTTAATTAGTTAGTCAGTCAGTTAGTTAGTTAGCTTCCTTGAACTTACAGGCAGTCACTGCATCTAACCCGCCTACGATTGACACAGCCAACTGATATGAAAGGTTAATAAATTATTTATTTATCTTGGAATGGGCTATCCTGGTTTGGCAGTGGAATTTAATAACCCTGTCACTGGAAGCTTTAAGACGTAAGCTGAGGTGTTAGGCGTAAAATCAAGTACAATTGTCAAGAAGTGATTAGGCAGTAGAGGGAAGCCCATGCAATATTCTAGCAGCAAGTAGCAAGCTCCTGCCAGCGGCTTCTTCAGGTGTTGGTATCGGCACTGCAGCTAGCGACAAGGCGAGGCCCTTGCTTTCGATGAAGGCACACTGTGCTCTTCCCGAGGCCAGGGCGTGGTCGCTGTACTAGGATATACCTGCCTTGTTAAGCAACAAACCCGTGCCCTTTCACCGGAGCTGACTACAGTCTTGCTGGTTAAACTTTTTTTTGCAGCCTTCAGGCATTATTCTGATAATGCAACTTGCGGTACAATACGCCTTTGTGTTTATTTCTTAGCTACTGGAATGCTTATTGAGTGCAGTGCAGCTGATACAACTGCTTTTCCGTAAGCCTAGCTGACTGTATTTGCTGGTATAACGGGACTTCTCCACAACTCACCGTATTGTTCTGTATTTGTATACCCACTTCGCCACGGTTCAGCTACGTAAATGTTGGATTCTCAAGGCGGAGGGCCGGGGTTCAATACCAGTTTAATGCAATATAGTCGTAGTAGAATACTGTAGATCGAATCAAAATTTAATTTAATTTGCACTGCATATAAAAATTGAGTATTACCTCACCGAGAACACAATGTGCTTCCATTAGAAATACAAATCCGTGAATAGTGTGTGGTGGAAAAACCGCTGTTTATTGTGAGACTGATACGGAACAAAAAAAAAAAAGAGTGCGGACAAAATGCAAAACTCTGGCTTTTGAATTCACGGTACGCACAGTGTCCACTAGGATTTAAGGAGTAACATTATTCCGTGTATGATCCACCCTCACATGTCGCCTCCCTGAAGTGCAGGACAGGTCGGACCAGCCAGCGGGAGATCATAGGCTCGGTTCGTATTTTGGTAGTCAGACAAAACTGGAAGTCTTGACAAAATTACTTCGGTAAAATTAATACAGGTTAAGCATCCCTTATCCGAAATGCTTTGGGACCGGAAGTGTCTCAGATTTCGGATTTTTTCGGATCTTAGAACACTTGCATATTATAATGAGACAGCTTGGGGATGTGAAACAAATCTAAATGTGAAATCCATTTATGTTTCATATACAGCTTATGAATATGCAGGTTTTATTTAGGGTGTAAAAACAAATTCAGCATTGAATTTAATTACAACCCCAAACTGAGCATTGAATTTATTTACAAGTGTCTACATCTGTACGGCATTTCGTTCATGTCGGCGCGCAAAACGTTTCAGATTTTGGAGGTTTTCAGATTTCGGAATTTCGGGTAAGGTATATTGAACCTGTACTGCAGTAGTCCGGGGTGCGAGGCCATGTGATTTGGGAGACAGGTGCCAAAGTCGCGAACTTGTTTACTCTTCTAACACCAAGATAGATGCAGCAGTTTCGTCCGAAACGCTGCATCTATCCACAAAATTACACAATGCCCACCACTCACAAGGCTGTGATAAGACTGTAGAAGTTTAGTGAATTATATGCAGGAAATGAGGCACATATGTCTTCGGTGTGTACCGGACTGAACGGTCGCAGGGCAAAAATTTGAAGCTTATGATGTCAGTTATCATGACAGTGCACTGGAAGACTTGTTACGTCACTAATATTTGAAGACCTTCTGTAACTGTACGTAGCAGTTGGTGTGACATTAACAAACTGTGTTTTCCACACTGAGTACCTACGTGTCTCACATGGCTTTTTTTTAATTAATGTTTATTATGTCCATAAATATTATCAACTGACTGACCTTTATTTATAAAGGCCACGGCATATGTTTTCTTTTATGTGGGCTATAACTTAGATAAGGCGACTGGGATGGCTGAGTCGGTAGAGCAATTCGCTACGAGTTGGACGGTCGGTGGTGCAAAAAGTGGGGGGCGGGGGGGGGGGAGAAGATGGCTGAGGGTGTTTGAAAATGTGGTGCTGGTGTGGATATGTGGGCGTAAGGGGGACTGGCAACAAGGGAGAGGAGAGGACTGCATGCAGCGGAGCTTCATGATCTGTACTGCCCACCAGGTGTCACTCGGGTGACCAAATCGGGAAAAGCGTAATGGGCAGGGCATGTGGTACGTATGGGGTAGTGGAGAGGAGAATACAAAGATTTCGTGGGGAAACCTGGAGGAAGGAGACCACCTCTAAGGCCAAGGTGTAAAATGGAGTATAATATTGACATGGGTCTTCAAGAAATAAGATGGGATGGCGCTGACTGCCTTGTGTGGCCCAGGAGAAGAATGAGTGACGACCTCCTATGGACAAGATGATGAATTTTCAGGCTCCATAAAAGCGGTGAATTTGCGTGGGAACTACAGTACTGACTTTTCAAGGATGGCAGTGTTCATGGAGTTCGTTAGTCGGTTAGTTAGTTGAATTATTTTCCGGATATTTACACTTTGTCGTTTTAGCTAAGGCGGGTGTGGCTTGGAAAGGTCGGTGTGATAACTCTGGACAATTTTTCCCTGTTTCTTTGTGCAGAATTTTCTCGGCTCACTGCAGGGACCAAGTTCCAGAGTTGTAGGATTACTAATCTTCAACAAAAATTTTATTTTATATTCCTTCCCTCTTCTACCTACTTGTTCACAGTAGGTGTAGAGGGGTTTTGATTTTTCACTTGATCACACTGAAGCAGACACCACACTCGGTAGGACTCCTCTGGACGAGGGATCGGCCCGTCCCAGAGACCTGTACCTAACAACACAAACAGTGTACAAGACAAACATCCATGCCCCGGTGGGATTCGAACCCACGATCCCAGCAAGCGCTCGGCCGCAGACCTACGCCTTAGACCGCGCCGCCACTGGGATCGGCTTAAACAAGAATACTAATCTTAACTGTGCCGTTCTGGCAGCGTTGTTCCGTGTCTTGTATCTGTCCAGCTCATGTGCATAATATCCTTGAATGTGGTCCTTGACGATTTCGTCAGTCCATCATTTCGAAACTCTGATTTCATCCCTCTCATTCAAGTCGGGACAAAGTAACTGGTTTTACAACATTGTTAGATAAAAAATTAACACTTTTCAATCCTTTAAAGCAAAGAGTATATTTAAGTTTTTATATGGCTTTCCGAATAAAAATCTGTTATTTCCATGAAAGGGATTAATAGAATGATCGTTGTGGAGGAGGTGCGATGTGTTTTCTGTGAGAAGAAAGAGAGTTTTCAAATCGGCATTATTATTTGGATCAACATCAGATTCCAAAATGTTAATATCAAGCTCCTGCGGTATGAGAAGTGCTGTACTTTATGGAATCGCTTGCTGTGTTTTGTAGAATAGCCAATCTGTTTTTTATATCAAAATACCCTTACTAAAGTAATTTTTAATCTCAGTGCCCATAATTTCCTATTCTCTAATCCCAGTCTGTGTTTTGGCCTGCAGGCTACTTATAGAATTTATGCTTGAGCATAGCTGCATAAAATTCCCACCTCGAACCCTCCCCCTACCGCCAGGCACTTCTATCTAATACCCAGGTTAAAAACACGTAGAGTGTTACTTCTACTCTCATAATCGCTTTTATATCATGAAGAATGCGCAAAGAATGTAACAGTTCTCTGTCCACTGTCTAGTTAAATTCGACAGCACTTTCCGTTGCGCCACGTCCAAACTCGAGCTCAAATTGACACTTCCTTTACGGCGTTTATTGTTGGTTTTCCCTAAGCTGCTGTTGCCGAGTGGCTGCTTTTGAACTTTGGAGATTAGGGATTTTCCATAAAATTAATTTGTAGCAGGCTGTTGGACGGCAAAGAATTAACTTTTACACACATACACACACACGCGCACGCATTCACATACCTGCGCACAAAGAAGTCTGAAACATATGGTCCTGTAAACGTGTTATATTTTCGGAAATGAGGGTAAGAGTTTGGAGAATGTAGCTTAAACCAACAGGCATATTTATCAATAATCACTGCAGGCTTCCAAATAGTAGTTTTATCCCATTGTGCACTTCCAAATTTCTTCAAATCTGGTTGTTTAAGAGGACAGATAGTTCCAGCTGTGCCTCAGTAATGATAAACCTAACTTCAGCGTCAGTGCTTTTGTGAGAGCGACGCCGTGTCCTTAGGAGAAACTCCACTACCCCGGCTTTTTAGGTATTACTGATGAATGCGTTAGTTCGTTGCTAGTGAGGCAATTTAATTTTTTTTTTTACAATTTATGTATTGGAAAATGTTATATCAACATTTAGCACAAAGAGGAATCGTCCCTGAAGTTAAAGTCTATGAGATACGAACCCACAACTGTTAGTCAGTTATTGTCATCTTCGCCCATTCATATAAAAGTGACGTGGGGCAACCCTTATAGTTATAAAATATTTGCGGACTGGTTTATCACCCTCTAGAGTGAGTTGTTAATTAGAGAGACAGCCTGCTGCTCCAAATAAAATTACTCCTGCTTAAGATAAAGGCATAATTTCACTTACGAACCTAACAATTCATCAATCATTTTTCCCAGCGGTCGTCATTTGATAGTCTAAAGCAGAGGTGTCCAGCCTTTCTTGGCGACGGGCAGTTAGAAGAACCTTACAATTTACAGGTGACACAGTACGTTTCAACAAGGAGAAATTAAACCTCAAGCAAAAACGTGGCATACTTTGTGCGCCACTTTAAATTCATACGAACATAATAGCCCATAAACAAGAAAATCTCTCGATGTATTTTTGATTAAAACTCTGTTTTATTTCTGTTGAAGATTTTCATCTCTGGAATATGGCGCCACGTATACTGGGTATATAACTTTCACTGATGTCAATGTTTCGTAGATTTGTGCTGTCTCCAGGTTCAGCGTAGTCCAAAAAGTATCGCTGTACCCTAAAGATTGATGTAGCACGCTCTTCCGACACGTTAATGCCTATACACCAGTGTAAACTACCAAATCACACTGAAAAGCTTCGAAATTTTGTCTCTGATTCCCCGTATAACAGGCTTAAAGCCAGGAGATACACAAATATTGCTTTTATTTCTCGTTTCCGGCCGCTTTGAGAAATCGTTTTCTTCCAATTAAAGAAAGGTTAAAACATCCAAAATATTTCCTGTTCACAAAATTTTCTTCCCTTGAACTGCTGGTAATACCTTCTAAAACTGTCAGACAATCCTGCTGAAACTAAAGATTATCGTAGCTTTTATAATTGCTTCGTTTTCTTCATCGAATCCGTCAGTATGTGTTTTCATCAGATTAATCCCGAAGTATTGACTTGATATATTAATTAATCTGGTTATTTTTTACAGGTAAGACACATACACAACTGCCCTGGTCTACAGATGACGCAACAGGGGGAAAGGTAAGAACCAACACATTTAATTCGTTACTTTGTACATGAAATGCAGACTACAGTAAAGAACGAGTAGTAGCACATGCCTGAAGGTGTAATAAGTACAGGAGTGAATATTAAACATATCTTGGTAGGATATATTGTTAGAGTGTTCGTGACCCATGGTTACCAATATACAAATATTCAGTGAGGACAACGCCGGTAGAACGGCGCGTATCCTATCTGCAGTCCACTCCTTCGTTAGGACGACGGTTGTAACTTTAGACGCAGCAGCTTTTATTATCGCAGCAAGTCCAAGCAAAGTGGTGGACAGTCGTGAAACATAAAGCGGCATCCGTATTTATCACCACGACAAAAAAATAAGGTGCTGTAAATTTAGGAAAACGAGGGAGGCCTGTGACAGAGCCGCCTCTGCCAGTCCACTTCCGTCGACATTTTCCATCCAAGAAATCCCGTATTGAAGTGTAAAAATTTCGAAGCGGAGACAGCGTCTTGCTGGAATGGCATATTATTAGGGGCCTCTTCTTTCAAAATCGGCAGGACAGAAACGCCGCACAGTGACGGCTTATAAATGGAAAGGGACTGCCATAATTTGGGCAGCCTTCAGAGTACCGGGGAAGAGACGTTCTGAAGGAACCGTGTGCGTTATTGAATAAAGCATGGTCAAAATATCAATTTTCCTTCCAAAAACTGTCCAATTTAATCGGTACCCCGTACTTGTATTTAACAACAAGAAATTTGTGGCGAGTGCCCGAATCCAAGTTTTGGGGTCCGACAGATGTTCACAAAAGAACATATCGAGACGGCCTGCAGAGTCTGTTACCAATGACATAGTTTATACGGTTTATTTTCGTGTATGATTCAACAGAGCGTCACGGGACGTCACACAGCAGTTCTGTACACGGCCCAAGAGACTGTCACTTGTATACTTGTATACAGCTGAAGTAAGCAATTAACTCAGAGCCTACCATTTAATGTTAGTATGGCGTAATGGCTTGAACTTGGCTTACATGGTCCAGTTTAGGTAAAAATTGCACGAAATTTTGTGATCATAGCCGTGAGTGCTCGACGTCCATATTAGGCAGAGAATTTTGACTGCTTCGGCATGCATTAGCTTCTTAAGACTTACCCTTATTTATTTATTCATAAATTTATTTATTTATTTATTTATTTATTTATTCAGTTTGTACATGCTGAGGTAGAAAGCAATTAGGTCTAGACGTGTATGATAGGACAATATTGCGGGATAGAATTAAAATAGATAATACGTAGATACCGCTGGTATTGACAGTCAGCTATCATGATATGAAAGGGGCTGTACTGTACAAGGAATGAATAACTGGGTCTCGTGTAAGGCAGCTGAATTCTTGAATAACTGAGCGAATGTCAGCTGGAGACAACTTCACGTCGCAGAAAACCTGCATCTTCATCAACATCGCTGTGAGGTTCTCAGATTTCTTCAGTCATATTAGATATTCACCCAGAAATTTTCATTGAGGGGGGGGGGGGGGCTGACCGTGAGGCTGTACATGATTTATTTGATTTTAAAAATTATGTCACCTGTATTACTTGCGGCTGCATAACTGCACATGCAAATGCAACTAGACCTTATCTGACTCACTCACCTAATTTAAATTTCAAGGTCTAATCTTCTCTTTTTTTTTAATTTCACCTAAGACATCGTAAGTTTCCCATTTCACCTGAAGGTTAAGTGTACTATTCATCAGCCGATTTCACTGGCTGATTTCGGCTGAATGGTAAATCACATAAACCGTTTAATATTATCTTGTCTACAAAATCTGTGTTTTTTAAATTTTGATTTGTGGACGGAGCTGCATCCCGGCAGCCCCCCACCTTGGGTGCGCGCCGGTGTTAGGTTTTCAAAAGCGACTGTACTGCATGATGTTGCCTGGCGTTTTGTAAAGAAATTACAGTAATAAAGATACATAATTTTAAAACATTATGAAAAATAATTTCACAAAAGTAGCCCTAAATTTGACAGCGACGCTTTATTTCCCATCTCAAAAATTCGCGTGGACATCTGTTGTTGAAGACGACGTTATGCAGTTGCTACAAAATTCCTTCGATAGCGTGTTGTGGTGCTCATGGCGAGTTAGACGAAGTTCAGTCAAGTTGTGTAAGCATATAATAAGACTCCTTTGATGTCGGTTGTGAATCAGTAATACCATAGTTATAACCTAAGGACGTTTCGGAGGGGCATGCAGATTCTATCCTTAGAGCTCACCATGCAACCCTAATAGAGAACGTTTGTACCTGCAACACTACATAGCCTACCATCCAAGAACAGCTTGCTAGTCTTATTCGCCAACGTGAGACAGTAGCTTTCCTGTACGGTTAGTTGAAACAACAGTTATTCGGAATTGATCCGGTACGTCAAGACAGGAGCCACCCGGATCAGCCCTCGCACGTGGCACTATTGCTGGAGGTCAGCACCCATCGCTTACATCCAAATGAAGGAATCTCTAACACCACCCTGTTCTCCTTCAAGTCTCTCTTGATCTTATTTCTACTCCTCTGAGCAGTCAGACTCCACCCATACATCCTTCTGGTTACAACTAGACCGACTGGTATAGCTGAAGATTTTTGTCGCCGGGAACCTCACAGTGTTATGTAACAAGACTGCGGATACAGTGGCGTGCTGACACATGTCTTCACACTGTGATTAATTTGGTGTGCAAATGTGAAAATATGAGGCTGTTAATTTTATAATTTGATAGAACACCATTCATTTACGTAGGCCTGTATTTGAGTTTCACTTGTACTTATACTGCATAGTGAAAAGTATTTAAGATATTAGTGATTGGCTGCGGTGTGGGCGACTGGGGATCGACTCCCAGAAAAAGCAAACGGGGTTTCTCTTTACCACTTTTTTTTTTCAGATAATTTTTGTGGCCCCCAAGCTTCTTACGCAACGTGCACATGGATAAAGCGACCTGTGCATGAATCTTTCCACTCACCTCCATCTAGTTTGGACGTTAAGAGTGCATAGAACTATACTGCTGCTCCCTTCTATACATTCAATGTACGGTGCGGTGCCTTTTACTGCTCAAACGGTGATTTCACCCTTTAAAGACGAAGCTTATCTGTTTTATATAAGGACTCAGTGCGTACCGCGCTGTAAACACTCTCCACTTCGGTTATAAAAACCAGTCTCTTAATGTTTTATAAGGCAAAAGTTGCTGTTTGTTCTGAGATCCGTACAAAACACATAAACGCAATGTGGGCACCACGTAGAATTTTTTAATGTTAAACCTGGTGGTTTGTAAAGTTACCGCTAGGCTTTAAAAGGTTAATATTATCATTTTCACTTCATTGATTTTCAAATCTGTATAACAGTCCCAATGATTAGGACTAGTATCATTCGTATGATCTTGTTCTTGGACTGATCAGGCTTAATTTCTCACTTGTGAGTGACTCCTATCACAACATTACATCTTACAGTCCGAAATGTGACAACGCTCCGAACTGATTAGCGAATAGTCCCGACTCCATGCAAAGTCATTGTATTATTTTATGTGCAATCGTTTTGACCTGCTCTTAACATCCACCCAATATCTTCGCAGTGGCTGTTTCCCTAAAATTAGAACTCCAAAGCATAAAGTTGATAATTAACGTCGAATGAACCCCGAACTTAAGAATTCTATACCTCCACTCTCCCGTGCATATTCCTGCTCTGCTTGTCGAAACATTGCTACGTGCATCCACACATCATTTATGAGTTGCCTCATTGCGTTGTGCGTCCGTCACGTGGAGAAGTTTACAGTGGAGGCCTAATGCTTTCCTAGGACGTTTGTTAAACAAGACAAACACCGTACGTGTGACGTAACAGTGAGGCGGATTCGTGTAGCCATTGTTGCCCTGGAAAAGGTATGAGAATTGAATATTATGAGTGTGTATATTAATGTCTTCCTTATCTGGCAGGCTAATCGCCTCTTTCCTGCGCCATACTACATTGTCATGTGTGGCCTCTCCGGCTGTATCATATTTATCCGCATTATCTAATAAAAGGTATTATTTTCGGAAGAAAGTTATTGAACATCAAATGCATTTTGATTTTTTCTACGATGTTTGCCTGAAATATTTTTAATTCGAAGAAGAATGCAGCGAGATATCATAAGTGTACATAGGTCTTCATGTAACGTGCCCATTTTAATGAAACTTGGAATTTTCTGACAAATTTTTTAAAATTTCTCAAATAGAAAATTTCATGCAAATCCGTCCAGTGGGAGCTGAGTTGTTTCTTCCATGCGGACGGACGGACGGGCAGAGAGACATGACAAAGCTAACAGTTACTTTTCGCAATTTTGCGAAGGCGCCTAAAAAGTGAAAAATTGGTAAATATCCGTACAATGTAAATACTGGCCCGTTACCTCTATTATATCCCTGGGTTTTAAATTCGTGAATACTTTCAAGAATAAAATTGAAAGTGAGAGCTTTTTAAAGGAAGGAGAAACCCCATTTCATGAGTCGTGTAAAATGGGAAAGGCACGTTCAAAATATTATCATTTTCAGCGTAATTCTTAAATGTAAGAACGAATTTAAAAATACAGGGGCATAATAGAACGAACTGTACAGTGTTAAGCTTTGTGGACATCTCCCTACTTGTCACATTTTAATGATTGCCTCGTAATGCGATAATTTGCCACTCCAGTCATTTCCAAAAGACGGATGAAAAATGCAAGAAAAATAACCGTAAAACATGTGTGGACGCAAGTCATAATGTTTTGGTAATCACAGCGATTTAAAACCGATCATGCTCGATTGTAATTGTTTTGCTGGGATACACAAAATGTTACAGTTGTAGTAAAGCAGCAGACTTACGTCACGAAGTCGGGATTTAATAGTGCACTGTATTAAGATAAAGAATCAAACCACTCTTCAGTACCCAATAAAAGAAATCAGAACTTTCCTGTGTATTTTACGTGGGACGATATGTAGCATACAACGCTGGGTTTGGATCGTCATATGTTTCTCCGAACCCTCTGACTCTGCCTGTTTCTTGCACTAATAGTTGGCGAGACATCCTATTTCTTTTTATTGTCTCATAAACGGCGATATCTTGTCACAAATTACGTAGATCTCCACGTAGAGCGCCTCTTATTTTACACGGTTTAAAACAAAAGTGGTCTGTACCAACGTATTTTACTAAAAATCCCTTATAAAATATCACAAATATCCGTCCATTGTGACAACCGATTTGTTTCACGTACAGAGACGGACAGACTGACGAATGTATCTGACGAAACAAATAGCCAAGATCTGCGCTCTTCGGAGATGTTACGCAGCGCTGAGTTGTAGTTCTGTACCGAAGTTTCGGGGCAACATGTTGGCCCCATGAAATTTTTGACCCTTGCAAATGGGGCCAACAGGTTTTCCCGAAACGTCAGTACAGAACTATAACTCAGCGCTGGGTAATATCTCAGAAGAGCGCAGATATCCTTTACATCGCGGCGAATGCCTGAAATCACGCAAGCAAATAGTCGCTTTTAGCAAATTGCTTTGCAAACGGGACTAGAAATGAGCGCCTTAATTAGAGTTTATCTCCCCGTCTGTCTCTCTGTCATTGTAGACACTTCATTTTTAAATTTCGATACGTCAGTCTAACACTGTCCAGACCGTCCCTGGGGCCCATACATCCTCCTGTTCAATGGGTACCGTAGTATAGCGGCCCGCGTGTGAATTTGACCACTCATCTCCATCTACGGCAGATATCAAGAATGAGTGGATCTATACATCTGCTCCCACTCTATAACTTAATGGCGTGGACAGGACAACTGTACTTCGTTACTCTTATGGCGGCTTCAGTAGGAGTTGCCTAACAATTCCGATTTTCAGCCATATTGACCATTGTAACGGTCGCTTTACTAAAGACGATAGAGTGACATTTCATGTAAGCTTATATCATAAACCGTTAATCACACTTTATGAACAGGTTGCAAATAAGTAGAGAACGCTGTTAGGCATTATATATACTCCATGCTGGAGTATGCTGTTTCCAATCCTCTTGACGCTTTGAGATAAGCGGATGATATATGACGTGTAATAAATTTTTGTACTCAAAAAATGTTGCTGCTTTCGTGATGAAGACAAAATTGTAACAATAACGTTAAATCGTGTATTAGTAGCACAAACTGTAGGACACCTTGTAAAATGTTACACATATGGTCTTGACACCCACATATTTTGTGAGTATGTCTGCGTGTGTTTGTGTATGTGTGCATCTTTGTGTCTCTCATTTCAACTCTTGAACCAACCGACCAAATTTGATAAAACTTTTAGGATTATTTTGCAGTTGAAGGACACCTTACAGCCGTAATTTCAAATTATCAGCATTCAGTAAGAACAACATGGCGGACACGCGAACATATGAGGCGTCAGCAGCACTAGCGCCACTTGCTTCTCACTCCGGAAATGATGTACGGTAAGAGACTTTGGAAAGGGACTGAAATTTTGTTCAGGTAGTACTTTGTCAGAACGTAATATAAATATGTAGCTACCATGTAAAAATGTTATTTAGCTTTCGGTTTGGTGGCGACACTAGTGAGGCACAGAAATGTAAGCATGTAACATTTAGTACAGACGCAGACCATGTCAGTAACCACAAATATGGAAAAGACGCGAAATTTTGAGGCGGTATCCTGCATAGGTATAATCAGTGTAGTCCCTATACATAAACTGTACTCAACTATAAACTTATCCGAGAAAAGTAAAATAACAAAAATAACAATGTGCTTAATGCTAGTAAATATATAAACTAGAAATCTATGCTGTAGGCAAATAGTTTTGGAATTCGGCTTGAGACTCCGTACTATGTCGTGAATTTCTCTTGCGTTGTTTCCTTTTATTTGCGGTGACATTGAACCCGGTGATGCAATGGGTTCAGTTGGGCCTATTTCACCAGTCTTGATGGCAGATGTTTACGGAGTGTTGATATACACGTTATCATAATCAATAGGAAAAGTTGAAGTTCGTAGGGGAAACCCGGCTTTTGTGGGGCACAAAAGCAGGGTTTTCCCTATGCACTTCAACTGTGTATCAACACTCCACCATAAAAACTAAATAGACTTTTCTAGGATTAAACCCGTGACTTTACGAAGAGAAACCAGTGGACAACAGCTTCCAGTTGTAAAATTAAGATGTCCTCACGCCACTGTAGACTGCAACCTCGTCCCAAGAGCGACTTGTCTTAGCACCAACAAAAAAGAAATATTCGCGTGCGCACTGGTTTTCACTTTTTATACTCAATCACTGCTGTAGGGCCTGTCTGGTACACACAAGAGTTATCGATCTGTAATAACATTGCATAACTGCCGCTGGTAGAAAGTATCATAAAAAGTACGAAATATACTGCAGCGGAATTTGGATGCAAGGAATAAGTTACAACCACATTGGTTTCATTCATCTCAGGGAAAAGTACCTACACGCTATACTATTCCTTGAAACTGTATTATTATTATTATTATTATTATTATTATTATTTAAATTTGTTTCTTACGATTGTGTCTGAACTGATCAGTTTTGTAGCGTAGAAGATGAATGTGAATTTTAAATGTAAAATCGTGGCCTATTTTAAGTTATTATCCCATAGCCTTCCTGCATAGTTTAAGGTATCCCACGAAGAACCTCAGACAAGACTGGTCTTGTTTCGATAGACATTCCGTTACAATACCCGAAGACCGATGCTGCAGTGACATCGAATCACGCGCGAAGACGCTTCAGAAATGGAAACTACGACAGCACGAAACAACATATGGAATAATTCCCTTCACCTTTTTATTTTCGCAGTGGCAGCACAGACTCAACCTAATTGTAGTTTATTACCCATTTAACAACCCACACGCTGGTGGGTTTGCTGCAACTACAGCGGTCACTGCGGACAGCTTTGTATCATAGAATACACGGTGTTCCCTAAGTTGAGCCCTGCCTGCGTCTGCTGATATAAATGTCTGATTGTAAGACTTGAAGTTTGCATGGAGATGATAAGTCATGTTTTGATGTTTGGGTATGATGATGTGCTGTAAATCAATAAGTGAGCAAAAAGGTTTCGGAGGAGCAGTTTGCCTCTGTCTTCAGGGAGGAATATTCATTTCCGTAAAAGACTCAGATCTTAAAATTTAACCTATTGTTTACTTTTAGTATTATGTCCCATTAAACACACGCAGTCGATAAAGAATAGTTAAATGAGGCAAAAAGAAAACTTTAATATCAGTTGCACACAATTTTCGGGCAACCAAATTTCTGATATACCATAACCATACTTGCGGCATACAGTTTTTGTACTGCTTGTACTTTCAAGATACTGCACTTTTATTCTTGATAAAATATTCGTACTAATTTATTTATAACAGGTAGTCGTATGCATTGCCTCAGCCTGCGGAGGCGAAAAACAAACAAGGACGGTGAGCAGTAATCTTTGTAAACGTACTGTAGCTGAGGTCTGCTTTTGCATTCTGGTCCATATGGGCTCGGCAGCAGGAGGCGGCCGCCCATATTTAGAGCTGATCCTTGTTGGGCACGTCAGTAACGCATGAGTGTGGTGCTTGTCGGCAGAGTCTTGCACCTGTGTACAGAGCTACACCACGGCACAATAAATCTTATGTATGGGCCGTCTTGTTCCGTATCAAACCCGTATGGGCTAATAACTGCCTTCATCTTTAGCGAATACACTCTCGATGCAACAACTAGTGTCTTCTAAATATGCTTCGAATCACTCCTTAGTTTCAGGGTGGAGCTTCAGGCTGAGGGGCGCATAAAAATGGGTGGCCAGGTCGCCGTGGCGCCTAATGTTTGTGCGTCCTCAGTATGAATCTTGCTTAACCCTTTAAAGACGAAGTGTATCTGTTTTATATAAGGACTCAGTGAGTACCGCGCTATAAACACTCTCCTCTTCGGTTATAAAAACCAGTCTCTTAATGCTGTATAAGGCAAAAGTTGCTGTTTGTTCTGAGATCCCTACAAAACACATAAACGCAATGTGGGCACCACGTAGAATTTTTTAATGTTAAACCTGGTAGTATGTAAAGTTACCGCTAGGCTTTAAAATGTTAATGTTGCCCTTGTGGAACCTATAAAGTTGAGCTGACTCCTGGATTTATGGAAAATTTGTGCACTCCTGCCTCGGTCTCAAAGTAATTAAAACTTCACGTACCTCTTTTAAGTCGACATTTATATTATACCACTTTTTCCAATTTTCCGTTAGTTTTCCTACTACACATTACCCGTCAGTGGTTGATTCAATAATCAGACCTAAGACCGCATTAGGCTTCCTGCCCGCGTTTCACATGACGGCGATGGACTTCGGCACGTAACGGTTGCCCTCCTCCGCGCCAAACTAAACGGTTGCTCAAAAGATCGTTCTGCGATAATTCCGCGCGGTTCGTTTTGTGTCGTTTCGCCGCGGTTCGCGCTAATGTCTCCGGGTCAACAGAAAGTTTCACAACCCTTTTGGACATCTAAGTAATGACATTTGGGTTGTCGATTCTATTGAGGGCTTCGCACGCTTCTTAAACAGTTTATTGTAACAATACCTTGCCCACTTAAATTCAGATTTTATTACTAACCAATTCCGAGAACAAGATCTTGATGATTTTTGCACTTTAATTTTGATTCGTTACAGTCTGGCCTTGATAGACTTCTTAGCATTTCCGGATAATGATAACAAAGCAAGACGGCATCAAATAAATGCTGTAGTTTGCAGCACACTGTATTAACTGAAAGTTTACGGACGTGTGGGTAGCTGATGGATTTTCTTTGTTCTTACAGTAGCTAGAGAGTGTACAGGGACTTCATTTTTTAGGTAATTTTGTGTCCCATGGTTTTTAGCGGGTAGGTGAGTAAACGTTCTTTTTCTCTAAGATTTATCTCATCCATTTACTAAATACTGCAAGTCACTTGCATATAGGAACAACTAACCGTCTACACAAACAAAGGACCCACCCACTACATACAGCAGAGTCCATCGGAAGTTAACCTCCTATCAGCCAGTCAAATTCCATATACTTTACTGAACCAGAAATTTTATTATCGCGTCTGCAAAATCCCATCATTCTACCATGTACTGTGCCAAATGAATCCATATCACAGCATCACACCCCGTTTCTTTAATATCCATTTTAACATTCCATCTATGCCCATGTCTTCCAAGTAGTCTCTTCCTTTCAGAGTGTCCGACTACAGTTCTGAAATTATGTGTTTCATACTTTTGACATGTGTTACACACGCAACCAATGTGATTTTCCGTCACTTTTCCAAACTAATATTGTGTGATAAACAGTACAAATCGTGAACGTGCTCATTGTGCTATATAATCCGTCCGTCTGTCACTCTTTTACTTTTGGCCGAAATATTTTTCTCTGTACCATACTTTTCGCACACACCCTTAATATATCATCCCCTCTTTGAGGGATAAGAGTCCATACACATATGAAACATTAGCAGAAAAACAACAAAACATCGAAATTTGAGGTTCTCACAGCGGTTATGAGGCTTACAGAATTTAGGATGTGACGCCTTTTGGTATTGTAAACAGGCACCAAAGTTTCCGAGTTACTTGCTGGTTACATGTGCAGAATATTGCCATCTTAAAAACTAAAGTGCAGAAGGAGTTAAAAATAAGGGAAGGAGATCAGACGTAATTAACTCAAAGCGAAATTGAATATTATTATTCTGTACATTAAGAAAACTGAGTCATCTGTAAGAGCATTCGCACTATGTGTTGTTGGTAACTGCATGTAATGAACACTTGCTCACACCCAAACCTGAGACTTCTTACTCACACGCCTGCTAGCGCGCTTCATCTCTCCGTTAATTCATACGAATATTTTTACGGGACCCCACATTTAGTGACGCAAAACACAGACGGCGTGTCACTATAGGTTGTTCGAATACTTCATGATGCTTTATCAGCTACAGACTTCTTTCATCGTGGAATGCGAGTGTATATTAAAAAAGGTGAAGTGTAAAAGTATTTACAAAACGCCGGTCATAGTGTGTTGTAATGTACTCTGTTGCATGTGCCTGCAGCAGATTCGAAAGTGTACATAATTTAAATTAGGTATTCGAATTTTACATCTACCAAATGTAATGTTATACACTTCAAGTGTTTATGGCACTGTGGTGGCTGTACATACGTACCACCTGTTCTAGAATTTTAAAAAAATCCGCAATTTGCTCTCGGAAAGAACTTACGGATTTCTTAAGTTTGACGATAAACTACTTATTATTTTGCTAAAGAGCAGTACCGTTATGTCTTTGTAATATATACATACCGTTTTTTGTGAGGAAGTAAATAGATTTTTAAATATTATTTAGTTAATCTCCGCGATTTAAAGGATTAAAATTATCCCATCATCTCTTACTCAGTAATTCAAGCGGTCTCTTTAAACGAAGCATTTCTTGCTTCTGCGATCCGAACTGCATGTTTGTCTGATCGTTACCGAAACAATAATGTTAGGCAAAGCGACCTCTCGTATGTAAAATGGCACCATGAATTTTGCGTTGTTAAATAATTCTGTTTGTAAAGAAACGTTGCATAAAATTATTGCGATTCTGTACTGCTCCTTCATCTTGAAATGAAAATTCATATTGCCTGGTTGAGTCCTCTTTATTATGATTTAATAGCGATGTTTTATAACAGACAGACAGTAGACAGTTCTGTAATAGACTTGGTAGTAATACTAAAGTAATTACGAATGATTCGCTAAGGACAGTTGGATTGTAATTTAGTGAATTTAATTTAACCATAATTTCGACGGGCATTAATAGAATTTTATTGTTGGTGAGGCCTACGACCCTGTTTAAGTAGACCGCTTCTTGAATCAAAGGTAAAGATATGACTTTTATTTGTTCTGATGTAACGAAATTTAGCACTGATTCTGAGGAAGAGACGTGGTTGAATATCTGGTCTGTAAACAGCTGAAGGTAGTAGTGTAACCACTGACTGCCTAATCACAATCAGGAACAAAAAATCTGTTAAGAATCATTGAGACAAGAAATGAAGGTCACGTTGGAAGGCATTAAAGAGTAATTATTCCTGTCACCGAGTTAAGATTCGAACCGAACACATGTTCAGTGAAGGACATTTCAACATGACGACTGCGACTCTGATAGCTTATTAGCTATTCCTGTGTTTCTATGATTTCACCATACGAAGAGAAATTCTGAGTTACGAAAGAGTCATCGCTGCTTCAGAAGCAAAACCTTACTCAGAATTTGTCTGTCTCTGTAGCTGTCAATATTACTTCATAGGACATAATCATCTCTACATCATCCTTACCACATCAACATCATCTGTAAGGGTTTGTCTTTCTAGAAAGTCCAGAATCCAATTTATCTTTCAGGACGTTGTATCCTTTTTTTTTCAGGAAGTGGGAAGAATTCGGTTGATCTTCAAACATATTACCTGGAATATACAATTAGCCCTACTCTGAGTACGCTATTTCTCACGCGATCTCTTCTCCCATACAATACAAGGATCTGTAGGAACCTCACCGTGCTCTCTCAAATAAGCTCTCATATTAATCAGTCAGCAGTCAGCAGTCTGATTTACACGCATATATATATATATACATGTATCAGCCTTCATTTTATGTAAACGAAAGAATTTGTTTCTTCTCGCTCTAAAACTCAGCCCTCCTCTAATTTCGCCATACAGTGTGAAAATTACTTTGTTTCGTATGAAATTTATATCGTATCGCGTGTATTAATTTTAAAAACTTTATCAATTAGTCCTTCATTCAGCACAGATTTAATGTTATTATTAATTACTAATTTATTATTTAATGAATATTAAGCATAATATTAAAATATTTCTTAAAATTCGATTTTGGTTTACGGTATAGATCAGTGGCGATTTCGTGTGAATAAGGTTATAATATAGATCAGTGGCGATTTCGTGTGAATAAGGTTATGATATAGATCAGTGGCGATTTCTTGTGAATAAGGTTATGATATAGATCAGTGGCGATTTCGTGTGAATAAGGTTATGAACTTTTGAGTCCCACAAAGGATAGGAAAATTCCTGACTGAGTTGTAGTTTCCTTCTCCAGTTTGTTAACCAAATTATTCAGTGAGCCCTGGCCATAAGAAAACAAATTTTTAATTCTAAAAGCCAGGATTTACCAATACACTTTCGGATAGTAAATTCCCTTATAGTGATCTCTTACCATACAGATTATTGCTGTTAATTATTATGCAGCAGAGTTTACTTTCGCATATGCACATACGCAACTGCATTCAACAAGGAAAGCACTGACCATTAACAATCGGAGAAGTATCAAAGATTTCTAACTGTCACAAAAGCAACTGAATGCTCTGGACAGCATTTATCTTAAACAGGGATGAAGAAAGGACAAGCAGCATGAGAAGATACAATGTGGAGCGTCATAATTTTTTATTCTCACCGAAACTTACTAGAGTGATCGAAATCAGGAGGACATGATATGCGGATCATATAAGACACGAATGAGAAAAGAGAAATTCCCATAACATTTCTTTGGGTAATCTTTAAGGAAATGGACATCATGAAAGACTTAGGAATAGAGGAGGCATGATATTAAAATAGATGTTGAAGAAAGAGTGTAGGAAGGTGTGGATATCATCGGGCTGAATTAGGGAACTGTGGCGGGTTGTTTTAACCTTTTAAAGCCTAGCGGTAACTTTACATACGACCAGGTTTAACATTAAAAAATTCTACGTGGTGCCCACATTGCGTTTATGTGTTTTGTAGGGATCTCAGAACAAACAGCAACTTTTGCCTTATAAAACATTAAGAGATTGGTTTTTATAACCGAAGTGGAGAGTGTTTACAGAGCGGTACGCACTGAGTCCTTGTATAAAACAGATACGCTTCATCTTTAAAGGGTTAAACACTGTAATGAAACTACGATTTCTATAAAACGCTCGGAATTTCTTGACCAGCTGAGGACATTTTAACTCATCGCGAACTCAGCTCCCTGGAGTTATTTATTTAGTTGCTTAGACGTTTTATTCTAGATTCAAAGGAGACTTATGTTGTAAAAGTTAAAAAGTCTATATGAGCGAAAGTAAGAATAAGAATTTTAATTCGGCTGACTGCCACCAGTACCATATAAGAATACGATTACCTTGAATTTTAGAACGAATTTCAAGTAAAATCCGTGCGAAAATTCAAATAAATATAGCCTACTTGTTTTAGATTTTACTCTCAATTTTAAGTTTAAGATTCTATTACTCTAGTGTGAAGTGAAAATGTGGAAAGGAAAGAACAAAACGTCCAGATATATGAGGACACATTTTGGAGGATAATTTTAGGGCCTGAGGGAGTAGAAGTAGGAGGAGGACGTAAACAGTTACGCAAAACAACATCACTTCATAATATGTTAAGTTTCTGACAAGAGGCTGTGTTTGGCGTGACATGTATGAGCGTCTTACGTTTCCTTGCGGTAAAAATGCAAACAACATTTAGGAAATTTTGTTGGGACGTTTGGATAATTTCCGACGATAGAGTTTAGCTGCATTGCATGGGCCCGACAGAACTTTTTTCACCGTTCTGTATTTTACGTTATGAGAGAATCTGTGTATCCTTGCTGTAACGAAAAGGAGACAACAGATAAGTCAATTTTATGTGTCGTATTCATAATTTGGCATCAAATATTATTGACACTTCGAAATCTGACAGAAGAAGAAGCCGGGAGGGGCTGCAGTGAGAAATACTACATTTATTGTTAGTGGGCGGAACAGAAAATTATAGCATTATATATTCCCAGAAACTGACCGTTCGTCCCTTACATAAAGGCAGGAAAGAGGCAACGGAGAGCGTTGGAAGTGAAGAAAGTAACGTGCTGGGAAGTGGGCTGCTAGAATATGCAGCACCGGATAGAAGTCGAGAATTAGACTGAGTTTATGCTTGGGGAGAAGCATAAAAATGAAATTTTTATAACTATGTAAGGGCTACGTTTGGGCAAAAATTTCAAGGTTTACAGATGCAGTTCGTACCGCGCAGTGAACACTTTATCTATTATAAAAACAAATCACTTAATGTTGTATATGTATGTGTAGGAATATAACGGCTGTTTTTTTCCGACATAAACGTAAGGCACGTAATTACAGCCAGTGGAAATAATGCAGAAATGTAAGTGTCAAACCTGGTGGTATGTGAAGCAACCATTGGGCTTTAAAGGGTTAACTTAATCAAAAGAAGATGAAATGAGGGCGGCACGAAGCACTTGTGTGGATACGAAATTTTTGTTGCAACTTCTGAGAGGAAGAGTATCCACGAGTTTTCATATATCTTAACATATTTTCAAACTACTCTTGCAGAAATAGCTTGTGAGGGTGTCAACTGCACTCATGTGGCTGGGGCAAAGAATTAGTCGCGGAATATCTGAACACGGTTATGAAATATCGCTTACCATAAATGGTAGGGAAATTCTTTTGTAATCTCACGACTATTTGATTTTTAAGAACCCTCCTTTGTGAACTCCATTGTGATTGTTATAAACAAAATCTCTTATTACTACCGCCTCATGAGGATGTGTTGTACGACGGATGATGAAGGTGCGTGCCGGGCACTGATGGAGTGCTAATTGGAAGGGGAAGACCTAGTACTCGACAAAGAAGCTGTTTCAGTGTCATTATCCTGGAACTAAACTCGGACCTCCGCGGTGCTTTACGTGGTCAGTCAATCAGTCTGTCAGCCAGTCAGTCTGTCATTACGTGTGTTCATAGAGAAAACCGCTTCGAAACGCCCCTAAAAGTGACGTAATCCGCGATGAACGGGCGCCGTGTTACAGTCACCTCAACATCAATCACAGACTGCAGAAACTAGAGCAGAACTCTCACCGGTGCCCCGGGGGCCAGAGTCCTGGGGAGGGGCATTCACACACACACACACATAGGTGGGCTGGCTGGGCGGCCGGATTTTGATGGCCCTGCTACTGTGAAATGTCCGCCAGCAGTGAAATTTAAACAAAGGCAAAGTTTCTGATGTCAGGAAGTAAGAAACCTTGTCGTCGAACTCTCGATTGGACCTCAGGGTGTGGTGAATACTTCTTCCTATGTTTATATTTCTTCGGAAAGCTGCGGTAGCTCAGTTGGTGTAATGACTAAGCTGCGGCCGGACGAATGAGAGTCCTGGCAGGATCAAGACATTGTTCTCTTCTCCAAAACACACACACGGCCTCATATTTAGTGGGTACTGGATGATCCTTCTCCGGCAGTAAAGCGGCCGGGGCGTGAAGCTGACTACTTGCCCCATCTCATGTCTAAGTTTACGAAGAGTGAAGTATAACCGCACTCCCACATATGAGTTCACGTCCTGCAGAGAGATGTATGTACTTTACTTCAAATTATGTGGCGATAGAGATCTTGGGAAAACGTCAAATTATATTGAGGTAGTCTTTTGTATAATGTAAAACAATAATATGGCAGTCGTGCGAATATTTTTTGCTGCTGTGGGTTTGATGCCAGTACATAACCAATCTTTGGGGACAGGCATTTGAAAAGGGGTATGGAGGTAGAACATAAACATGCATGTGTACTGCTTGCAGATAAGTTATTGCAAATATGGTGACAGAGCGACACTTTAAAAGTTATATCCAGCAAATTTAAGGTATAAAGTACAAGGGGTTTGGGGGAAAGTTGCTTTTAATGGAAATTCTGAGACCTTTTGAATATATAATTTCAGCTTACGATGCTTTGCTGCAGGTATGCACGCTCATTGTTGATGGTCTGAACTTGTGTTACGAATGTAAGGCCTAAATTTACATTTACGATAATTTTTGTAATTTAACCCTTTTCTACGCGCCTAGTGATATACATACAGTTATGGCTGTAGTGCTTAGAGTTATTATCAAGGCTATGTTAGGTGAGATATAGATTTTTATGCGCTTTCGTAGAATTGCGAAAAGCTACTCATAGCTTCGTCATGTCCGTCTGTCCGTCCGCATGGAACAACTCGTCTTCCACTGCACGGATTTTCATGAAATTTGATATCTGCGAGTTTTTCGAAAACTTGGCCGGATTATTTAAGTTTTATTAAAATCTGACAAGAATAACTAGTACTTTACATGAAGACCTATGTACATTTATTATATTTCGCTGAATTCTTCTTAGACTGACAAACGTTTCAAAGTTGTGGAGAAAATCAGTAACCTTTTCACGAAAATCGTGTTATTTGTGAGATAATGTGGGAAAAGGTGGTAAAGCCGGACAGGCCACATACGGCAATGTAGTACGGCGCATGCGCTTTGCAGACACACACACACACACACACACACACAGATGCGTAATAGTTATTGCATCTCCACGGCAACAATTGTTTCGCGAAGTCGCCTGAATGTTACGTTGATACGCACATTGCGTCTCTTGTTCAATTTTGCTTATTAATTCTAAACCAAAAATGTCACATCACATCTCTGTCAACTGACCACACACACACACACCAGAATGGGCACGGAAGTTGACAGCATTACCGACAGCAGTTGCCTTGCTGCGGGCCTTCCTGAATAGAGCGGATACTTGGAACTGCGGCGCACAGCGTCCAGCATTAGCATATACCCAATTTCGTCCATAGAGTAGCAACAAAGGGGCATGAGAAACGCCACTTCCAATGGCTCGAGCTTTTGTAGTGTGCATATTAGAAGAAAGAGATTTACAACTCGTGCCTGAATTCTAACTCCAGAGCGTCAAAATTCATAGTATTGTCGGTATGGCCGCCACTATATTCTTTTCTTTGATGAATTTGCTAGGTTAATGAAGCAACTTATCGAGGCTAACAGTTCTTTGGCGATGCAAGCACTTTCAGAACTAATGCAAAGTGTTTGCAGATAGTGCGCCGCTTTGGTTTCATTGTTCTCCCTTGCACCTTTGAATATTAACATTGACGAAACGCAATGAACTGCCGTGCTTATGCAACACACCGCTGTCACAACAGCTCTTTGTTCTCCACTTGCAACAGAACCCACTTGGCGTCTGCATCTCTGTGAGATGAGTTTCCGCGACCTTTGCTCTCAATTACAGAAGGGCCCATTTCATCGACATAAAGACTCTGGTGGCATCTAATTTGTTCACGCTTACCAGTTCCCATAACTCCTATGTTAAGACAATTAAAGAATTCTAGACTTATTAAAAATTTGGCTTGTACTATAGAAGTTAGTCCCTGGTGCCTCACACTTCGTGGGTGTTTTCGTAATCCAGTAGCACCCTTCTCACCCTGCAATAATTCTTGTGCCTTTTAAGTCTATTAGACAGGCAGTTCCTTTAGGCCACTTGATGTGATAAAGACCTAAATTTCGAAGGGTCAATTCCAACATTTTATCTGCCTCTTCCTATTACCCATATTCGATACTCTTTGGCATTCTGGAGACAAATTGCGGTTAGGGTTAAATGTGTTTTATGATGGCCGTCACAGTGTAAATTGCCGACATTTTAAGCCTGTTACAATCATCTTAACAAATTTAAACAGACGATGTGTTATCATTGCAATTGATGTTAAAAATGCGGCAAAGCTCCAGTGACGAACTGTATTTAAAATAAGCACAAATAATTCATCACCAAGGCAGTATTGTGGCACAGAATGCAATAATTAGATCCATTAAAATAACGGTTATTTTTAAAGCCTCATTTATATCCATAATGATTAATGAAAGTAATGTGTCTTCTGAAAGGATATGAAACATGGATTTGATTTTTATTTTCCGTGTCTTTATCTTCCTCCCATTATGTATATGTATGTGTGTTTTTAGGTTTAAAGTAACGTTAAATAAGGCTCTTTAAATCATTGCTGAAAATATCGGGAAAGAATAATGTATAAGGCGCCGGGGATGGACTCTTTCGGTACTATGGTCCAACAATAGGACCCACAAGTGGCCCCGTGGTGGAAAAAGACGATTTTAGTTTCTGAACCTTTTGCTTTTGCAAAGTTTATTGTTCTCCAAAATGTGAAATCTGCAGAGTAACTACGCAGTTTCTTATGGTTTGTATTAGAAATTACATACCAATAAGGGTTTCAGCGACAAACAGTACAAAGTAGGGTAACATTAGGTGAAAATATGTGAAAAATCATCTGAAAAAATCTCCAAAAACATTGTTTCGAACATAAAAGAGAGACAAGTTTTTCTTCTTACGTAGATTGTATGGATATTTTAACGCTTGGAAATGCGACTCGTGTATCATGCTAAATTAAGATGAATTTACAAATGTACAGCCGGTTTATTCACAACGACTTTCCCATAAGTAATACGAATCCTGCACAGAATTCCTTTCTTTGTACCTGGAAATGAGACTGCAAGCGAAAAGGAATTGTGTTCCACTCTCTTCTGATTCCGTTGCAAACACATTATACTACGTTTATGGTTTATATAATACCTTCGGTTGCTAATCTTTACATGGGCAAATTAATTTCAGCAGCCCCTTGCACTTAAAATTCGAGTCACCAGTCCGTTCATTCATTAATCTGATGGCAGTTATTCATAAACTTCAGCTGGGGAATTCATTTCAAATCATAAAGTTACGTTCTTTTACAAGCCTTTCTAATATTTGTGATTCCATCTACGACACGTAATTGTGTTGACTTGCCTTCTCATGTGTTGAATAGAAAATGTAATGCAACTCTTGGGAACAGCTTCCGTTGCGGAGCCACGTGGTGACAAGCCGTGCCCCTGCCTACCTTTAGTAGGCATAATAATGTAGGATCACAGACTGCATATACTTGCCCATCCAATGAGCGCATCGGACGTGTTAATACACAGTTCTTTCTTTATTGGCAATTAGTAAAATACGTGTAATATCGTAACAAACGAAAGAATAACTGTGACTGTAATGCTGTTATATTTAATGTTCACATTAATGTAGCTGTGGTGGTAGTTGCTGCACAAAGCTTTATGGGTCTTGTTCGCGACTTGCTGTTCAAACTTCAGATGAATTCGAAATTAATTCTTTTAAGTTGACTTATTTATTATTGCCAATTAGCTTCCAGTCTAATGTGTTTGTTTTAAAAAGTAGCATTACGAAAATAATTTTAATTAAATTGAAATATTTTATGGAAATAAACTTGCGCATACCGGAGACTACACAACTTCGTTCCATAATTTCACTGACTGTCTTCATTAACAGCTTCGTATGCTGTTACTTTCATTATGTCACGGGGTTTAACGTTTAAAAAACTGAATAATTTTTGCGGGAAGTTTATTTCTCAACCTTATGTGGTTCTCAGGGGGAAGGATATATATTCTCTGAACGTCATAAACCCTATTACCTTCAAAATATATATGGTGTTATTATGACGTTTATGCTGGTGTTAGTGACAGTAATAATGTATTTATGTAAATTCCTGTACTATGAATTCAGTACGTACAGTCAGAAGTAAATATAATTGGGCAGAAACCTACATTATGACCCAGGTCACTTCATATATGTGAGCTCCCGTTTACGTATGGTTCTATCATAGGCGAAATTTTCCACTTAAATAGCTTATAAACCTGGAACACCCTATAATTGGTGTACGGTTTTATATATCATTGTATCCAGGTTACGTGTGTAATTCTGTAACATATTTCAGAATTACAAAAATTTTGAAGCAAGCACTGATACTTAAAAGAAAAATATAAAACCATTGTCTGAGAGGGCAATAGTTGGCCTCTGGATTCGATCCTTGTATCTTCTGAACAAGTGGCATACATGCTAACTGTGATTTACCGCTCCAGGGATGTAATTCATTCCGACGGTAAGATGTCTGAAGCCAGGATGATGCTAAGAATGCCAATGGATATCGAAACAAAATTAGTGCTGCTGTGTTCAAAGAGTGTGGTGTGTCCCACAAGTAAGAAGGCGATACAAATCCTTTTTAAAGTTATAAAAAGTAACACGTAATACCGCCGTAAAATTGCAAGTAGAATCGTGAAAAATTATGATTCTCTATCCAAAACTCATATTGAGTTCGGAGGACAATGAATTATCCATCAATCTCCAACATGGTTCTTTTAATTAAATAAACCATCCATCCCAATATTTCCAAGATACTATCTTATTTTTATCACCAAAACCCGACCAATACAAGTGGCTTTAACAAAAGTAGATTTTTCGTTCATTTCCCTCTGGAGAAACTTCAAAACGAAGTAAAGGAAAAGCAATACACTCGTAAATGACACATTTGTTGTAAAGTACATGTATAGCTAGCATTCTTCCTGTTTCAAGTGGAGACTCTTTTCCACCACTGTAAATAAGTTTGTTGATAATTGCATTTCGTTTAATCTGCCACATTTGACAAAGTTTCTTAAATAGTGAATCGAATAGTATAATTGCAAATCATCTACTTTGAAAACGACAAAAGAAAGGAGAGCGGAATTTCGCCCACGTTTCCAGCAATATTCGAATTTTCAAGCCCTTCTTCCAGAAGGTATAAACTGTATTTCATGTGACTGATGTGTTTAAATAATTCTCACAGGGAATTCATTCAGTTTGTTTGCGTGCGCAGTGAAAGTTGGCGTCTGGTTGACAGATTTGCAACTTGAAGCCAATGTGAATGGATTTTCAGCTTCAGTCCATGGATTGACGTTCCACACTTGATGAATTCGAGAAAAGTTACGTGTAAATTAACCCTTTAAAGCCTAGCGGTAACTTTACATAGACCAGGTTTAACATTAAAAAATTCTACGTGGTGCCCACATTGCGTTTATGTGTTTTGTACGGATCTCAGAACAAACAGCAACTTTTTTCCTTATACCACATTAACAGATTGGTTTTTATAACCGAAGTGGAGAGTGTTTACAGCGCGGTACGCACTGAGTCCTTATATAAAACAGATAGGCTTCGTCTTTGAAAGGTTAAACCAGATCTTGTGATCACGTATTTTTAAAGACTTTTTGGACAAGTTGCAAAAAACAGAGTAAATGAAACAATGCTCATGAATTTAAAAAGTAATGAGTTAATTCATTCACACCTCTTTCAGAAGTCACTGACGCTATTAACTAAAATTCTTGTACACTTATAAGGTCTGAGATTTTTTTGCGCGGGTGGGGAATGTAAACTTTAAAGGTGTTGTTTTTGCTTGATACAGTGTGTAGCCTTGTAAGTAGTTAGCAACATCTACCCTGAAGATGGAGGTAGTAAGGTGCTCTGAGTAGTTTTAACGACCTGCGAGTCTGCACTGTGTCGTGACCCAAATGAAATCAATATGAACTGGATACAATACACAAAACAAATGCACAGAAAATCCTTCGCAAATTTCAGCTCTTCACAAAATTTTCTCTTATTGTAACCCAAAGATTCGCCACCTTCACCACAAAATCCCGCCATATGGTATATTATGAATGACATTACGCCACATCACATGTTCATATAGGCCTATTTCTTTGACTTTAAATTCAAGTATTATTCTCTTTGTAGGCTTCACAAAAAAGGCTGGTATTCACTTCAGGTTTAGGCAAGCCATATGTTTAATAAAATATATTCCTCATTTTAAGTTTGTTATTTAAAGACGACCTTAGTTACCAAATTTATATACGGCTTGTTGAATTTTTTGGAAGTAGCGACTGAACATCTGAGGGATGTGATTTACTTTAACTCGAACGCCTGTAACATATACATACGCTTCACACAAAATTAAACTTGTATATCTTAAACGGGTTTGTATGTGGGATATATGGAAGCGCACAATACCCCACTATCCGTTAGCGACTTCACTGATAATTTTTATGTCTTGTGATGTAATTATACTATTATAATATAGATTACAGCTTACACTCTGTGACGTCTATGTAGAAGAAAATAGCTTTATCGAGTTGAAGATCTCTCTGAACAATGTAATGAAGAGGAGCACAAGCAGCAGACAGAAGAAACAAGTGACTGACGCTCTCCGCACCTCAGTGCTACTTACAAAGGCAGAACATTCTACTGGGCAGATTAAAGACACACGACATGCCCCTTACCATGTGCACATTCCTGCTGTTCGCCCAATGTGTGTTTGTCGAGTAACCTGTCGTGGCACTGACTTGTGAAAATGGCTTGTAGAGGAAAATACTGTCAAAAGGCCTAAAGAACAACTGTGTGTGTGTGCGCGTGCGTGCTGGTTAGGAAGGCACAATATATACGTGAGTTATATATATTACATATTATGTAAAAGGGATAAATAAATATAAACTTGAAAAATAAATTAATTTCCAGGGGACCTCTCAAGAGATGAACGTTGAAGGTAAATTTGCATGAGATTCGTTTTCGCAGACGTAACGAGTCAGGTAGTTAGACACTATGTAGTCAAGTAGGCAGGTGCTGACATTTCGGAGTAGCACGCCTTTAACTTGAGACCACAGGGTATCAGAACCGATAGTCACAGTCGGAAAGTTAATACTGCGTGTCTACATAAGGACCTTTCCAATGAAGGCGTGTAGATAACACGGTAATAAATCTCCACTAATTCTTAACATCTGTCCGCCGCTATACTCTCAGTAGTCATTAGATAGGAGAATGGGTGGGCTCAGGAACCAGCCTGGTGGTGAAAAGAGCCACCCATATTCCTGCCTGGAATCAAATCCTAGTCATGCAGCACGTAGCCTGTCTCTTTACAAACTCAAATATCCTGTCTCGTAGAAATTAATGGACTGGATGCAAATCTGAAAGCCGGGACAGTTAAAAATTCATGGCTTGATTTGAATCGTAGCTAACAAAGGAAATAAGCTATCAATCACACCTAGGCCTACACCTCATTTCTTTGCTTCTACATGTTTCGGCCTATGTGGTCATCTTCAGGGAGATTGCACTGGATACTGCGCAGCGATACTTACGCCTTTACATAGGTCTAAATACATTTACAACGTGTCTGTATGTAAAATAACAATATGAGCACATTTACTGGTAGGTCTATAAACGTATTTGCTTTCCTTATTATATGGGTTTATAAGAGCCAGTCTCGTTAAAATAAAATAACTTGTCGGATGTTATATATTTGTGTTCATTACATAATAGTTCAGATTATGGATACATTATATTCTAAAATCCTCTCGGCTTATTGTTCCATATACCGTCTGTGAAATGAATATATGCATTGTTTTGTTGAAACATCCATATATTGTATGTAGAAACAATATATTACAGTACTTTTTTGCCCTGATGCAAACAATGTGGCGGGGTGACCCCGCCTGTCACAAAAGTTGTTCAGTTTCTGGGTGCAATACCCTGCCTTTGCTGGTGGACTTCTAACTTCACCGGGTTTACGCGCGTTGCTTCACCCTACACGCAACTTGTTGACGGTAGTGAGCTAGGGAATAGACTTTATATTAAAAAGTAAATGTCTTAAATTTCAAGAAAATGCTTGTTATAATATATGCGCTTCCTGAAGTGAATTACTGCTTTTAAGGACAGTCAACTTCCCCTGAGTAAATTACTTTGTAAATGAATTTGAGGTCTCGGGATATAAGGCTTAGGTAGCTTGCTGCTACAGTGCATCACAAGGTGCTGGAAGCTGCTCTCCGTGAGTTGGGTGTTCGGTTTGGAAGCGGCTCTGCTACCTAAGATCGGGAACAAGGAACTGGTTGAATCCTAGTTTAAAACACCGCCCAAGCGCGGAGATACCGTATCACCTTCCTTCAGAATCTACGTTCACTATAGGTGAAATGAAGGTACACGTCTTAACAGATGTTAGGCTGTGTCGACTGGTAAATTGTTACCGTCGTTACGAAGGATGCTAGTGCCTTTAACCTTTTAAAGCCTAGCGGTAACTTTATGTACCACCAGGTTTAACATTAAAAAATTCTACATGGTGCCCAAATTGCGTTTATGTGTTTTGTATGGATCTCAGAACAAAGAGCAACTTTTGCCTTATAAAACATTAAGAGGCTGGTTTTTGTAACCGAAGTGGAGTGTTTACAGCGCGGTACGCACTGAGTCCTTATATAAAACAGATACGCTTCGTCTTTAAAGGGTTAATTTCAGGCTCAAGCACTCGATACAGAGTAGCGTCGAATGTACACAGTACACTACTGGAATGCCAGCATAAGCAGAGATTTCTGTCCTGGCCGTCGTGTTTAGACAGCCTCTGGTTTCCACGCAACGTCATACACAATAAAATAGGAAGGGGGCGGGGGCGCTTTCCTCAGAGACTAAGCGACCAGGGCCATGAAGCTAGCACTTTACGTCTACCTTTTTAATCAAGAAAACAGCTCTATCTACACTCTCAATGAGTATTGCTTCAGTTAGGTGCAGACGCACTTGTCTCCTATCGTGCTGTAGACCTATCTAGATACGCGTCTTTCTTACGAAAAATATCATAACTTTTGGTAATGCTTTATTTCACTCTCAAGCCCAAAGTTCGTCTAAACCACATTTCACAAGTCTGTGTATGTATCACAGACAACAAAATGCGTCTGTACTACAAAGCAAAGCCGTTAGTGATATTTACTGTAAATATCGCGCTGTGTTCTGGAAAACTCACTGAACAAATAAGTATATTATTTGCGAAAAATGAGTGTTTTAAATTCAAATCAGTTGGTACATAAAATTATTCCTTTCCTTCAAACGGATAGATTACGGGTAAAGATGGTAAAGTTTCTTTTGGGCCAATGATGGGCATATAAAGACACAAATAATCTCCATTCATGTACATATGCTACTGCAGTGTTTTATGTGATGGATTCTCAGGTTGGTTACAGTAATTGTAAACATCCGTTACTCAGTTCCTTTTGCCATTTAGTGCATGCTCTACAATGCACTCTGAACAGAAATAGTTTACACGAAGGCGACGTACATCTAACACAGCGCGTCTCATGTGTTTGTAGTATCAATTATTCAGGGCTTCTCGATCCGTTTATGGAAGCTGTACATGTAGGACGTAACAAGCAACCGTAGTCCAGAAGAAACTCGACCGAGTTCAACAATGGCTAATTTTTAATGCGAACCTTCTTAGAAGTGTTAGGTTAAGGTATGACGACACCTCTGGCCGCTATTTATGCACGTTGGTCTGTAAGACAGCGAGCTTCATTAGGGATATGAATATTTGACCCCTTGAAACGTGAAGTTAGACTGAGTAATTTTTTAACTCAATCTGTGTCGCAAAGAAAACCTACTGCCATTCCATTACAAAGACAAGTCTTTTAATGCTGTGTGCGGGATGATAGCTAGTTTATTTTCTCATTCTGAGAATAATATGAAACCTGTAAACTCACTCTGTGCAACATATGCAGAGTGTCTGAATGTTAAATTACATTGTACATAGGCCTATAGTAATCACTGGTTTAAATGATTAAATTCTCCTCCCCCCCCCCCCTTCCCCGCGTTTTTCCATTCGATGAATGTGTCGGAAGTTTTATATTCTTTACCGTTGACGATTCATGGTGCGATCGGCCTGTCGGCTGCTTTTGTTTCATCACAACGTTGCAGACAGAAAGGCAGTTTTCCTTCACTGTGCACACACTACGTGCTACTGTACCTACCGGCTGGTTCTTATCAGGATGCAGAGTAAATTCATGGGCTGGAAGCAAGTGCCTGTGCTATTTCTAGGGGGTAAGATATCTGTGTTTAATTCCTCTCGCTCTTCTTGTATTAAATTAGATACTGGTCCTGTTAACTATTTGCTTTATATTCGTCTTAAAGCTATGCACATCCTTAATCTGCAGACTCTGATATTTTCAAATCACGGCGCTTAGGCACGCTTTCAAAAGCGAGCAGGTCTAGTTTAGGCCGTACCATTGCTCAGGCGGTTGTTCGCCTTCCAGTCACCGCGGAGGCTCGGGTTTGATCCCGGATCAGTCCATGTGGGATTTGTGGTGGGCAAAGTGGCACTGTAATAGGTTTTCCCCCCCAGTACTTCGGTTTTTCCCTGTCAGTTTCATTCCGACAGTGTTCCATTACACGGAAAAATGAGAAAAACTAATCATTTTTCATCACAGGGTTGCACAGTAAGCCTCAACGCTGCGGTGCTTCCGTAGCGTCTGCTGGGGGCCCTCCACCACAAAACGAAAAGTCTAGCGTAGTCCGGCCCTTGCGCCGAGCGTACGCAGCGTCATGCATGAGAGTGAATTGTCAGCTGCAACTTCATCGTCTTTATTTCCAGGAATTTGGAAGATAAGAGTGAGATGCTTCTTAGGGAGGTGGGTTGTGAGGATCTGAGAAGGGATGGAACTGGCTCTGAGGCGGGGTCAGTGGCGAGATGTGTATGACATTAAAGGCATTCAACTCTCGGGTTCCGCTACAAGAAAATTAGGCAATTAATTAAAAGATGAATTTTAGGGAAATAGATTTTGAGGATGTGAGGTAGATAAGAATGTATCAGAATCATGTCCAAAGGTGGGGTTTAGTATTTATGGCTTTTAACCCTCGGGTTGTGCTCTAACATTATTATTGACGTCTGCTGTAGGTGCAGATTGTATTCGCTACCTGCATAATAAAACTTCCTAAGAATTCGGTTGTGATTAAATTTTATTAATTTGCTTTCTGAGCCTTTCTTTCTCTGTGTTATTTTATGACTGTTTTCTTATCCAGTGGTTACATTACTTTGCATGAAAGTGACGCGGAAGACTGCGGAAAGAGCGGACCAGTTGACGCTACCCTGATATTCGCCCGCAAAGCCTGGGGATGAGAGAAAAAGTAAATTAAATTAGCGCATATTTTCTTAGTGGCTCGATTTGATATAGGCAATTTTTTAATTGTTTGAGAGATAGAACATGCGATATAATTAATTAATTAATTGAAAGTGTAGAAGCGGAGACCTCCCCTTCTTGCATTACATTAAGATTATGGTAAAATAAAATTTCTTTTTAAAATATGCAAAGTATGAAACTCATAAAATGCAGTGGTTTATTATTTCCAACTGAAGAAATGAAATAAACTGTATGTGTGTTCTGAACACTTTCGGTCTATATATGGTAGGAGGTCGCAACCTTTCAGTAAGTTTACACTTTTTCCTGGAAGTTTTATTGTGCCTGATAAGGACGCCCTGTGCGCCCGAAACATGCAGCAGTATTAGTAATAGAGATTTGAAAAACATAATTTGTGTTGAGCTTGTCGCTACAGACTGGAGATAGTTATGCACGCACACAACGGGATGGGAAACCCAAAGGCTGTGCTATGGTAGTTGGTCTCAGGCTTATAGGTGTAATAAAATGTTTTTAGACAAACATACTGCAACCCTGAAAACTCAGGTAGTGTGTCCCTCGTTTGTACCCTCTGCCACACCATAATACCTTATCACAGGGTCTACCGCTGAAGTCTGCAATACCAATAGAAGTCATCGTGAAAACCTCAAAACTTAGAGTTGGTTGATTATTTGACTGAATGGCAACAGCTAGACTTCCAGAAGAGGATTGCAGTGTACGAACTGTCGCTCTTACCAACCCAGTGTAGGTTTTGTGAAAATAGTTGTTGGTTACATGTCATTGAGCTGCTCAGAAGCAGTGGAAAGCAAGACTGCACTGCACTTCGGTCTGTTATTTCTTTGTGTTTGGTATTCCCATCTGTGGCACAAGTCGCGAGAAGCAAAGTGAATATATAATACTTGCTGCATGTTTAACATAAGCATGTCCAGGTGTATGCACGCCACCAGGAGTTATATCGCCCGCTGCATCTTCTGAAGATGAATTGTGTTCCGATGCATTTCAACTAATGTTGGTCTCCTTAACAAACTGTAAAGGTACTCATGAATGGTAAAGCTAAAGGCCGCTAGTCAGCTGAAATGAGTTACTGCTCATGGATAAATCGTGACAAATGGATGTTTCAGATCCAACCATAGTTGAGTTTACACTAATTTGGCTTTAGAAGATAGAATAAGCACGGATGTCCTTTGTCGCTGAGTCAGGTGGTCTTCAGGTCGCCTACCGTTAGAAGGGTACGAGTGCGGCGCGTGAGTAAACAGAGCCGATGCTTCCGCCATATTAGACTTAGTAAGAAAGTTCATAGAACACGAGTCGACTTACACCCACAGAATAGCGTGAATATAATGGCTGAAGCACTGGTGGGGGTAAATAATTTGCTCCTCAAAGTACAGTCGTAAAATAAACATACCAGTTGATTTAATTTCTATAAACTTCCTTCGTCAGCAGAACATCCTTATATCTTTCGCATGATTCTTATATTATTTTGTGTAACTGTGTAACAAGTCTGGTCAGTTAAAATGTTTTATACCAGACTTAGAATACGGCTCTAAAATAGACACATCTGTTTAATACGTTTAGTGTTCAGAAATGCCTGAGAAGGAAAGACGCTTTATCACAATATCTTTTCTCGTCTACTTAATAAGATACTATTACGAAGTTCCAAGCAAACCAGGCGGAACTGACAGTGAATGGGACAAATCAGCTTCTGGTCTGTGCTGATGATGTTCATTTATTTGGCGAAAACTTAAACACGATAATGAAAAAAATCAGAAGCCTTTTTAGTCGCTAGTCGTTAAGGTGGCCTAGAAATCTGTACTGATAATGCTGAGATATGTTCCTGCACCGTGAGCAGAATGCAGCAAAATGTAGCAATATAAAGTTTGCTAATAAATCTTTTAAAATTGTGACAATTTGAAATATTGGAAACAAAAGTAAGAAATAAAAAGGACATACAGGAAGAAACTAAGACAAATTTGAAATAAGGGAATGCCTGTTACCTTGCAATTCAGAAACTGTTTACCTTCCCCTTTGCTATTGTCAAGTTTAATATGTAGAGAAATATAATGGCGCCTATTGTATTGTGTGTGTGTGTGTGTGTGTGTGTGTGTGTAACTTGGTCTTTCTTATTAAGCTAAAAACACAAGCTCAGAGTTTTTAAGGATGATGAGGAAGGTGTTTGTTTCTAAAGGGGAGGAAGTGACAAGAGACTGAGAAATTGCATAGTGAGGAGCTTCACGATATGAGTTCCTAACCAAATATTATTACTGATCAACTCAAGAAGGAGGAGATGGGCGGGGTATGTGACACGAATGTGGGAGAAGAGAAACACATGGGGTTTTGGTGTGGAAACGTGAAAGAAAGAAACCACTTGAAAGCCCTAGGAGTAGAAGGAAGAATTATATTAAAATGGAACTTAAAGGAATAAGATTGGAAGGCATGGGCTGTGTTAGGTAGGCTCAGAATAGGGGCAATTGGCGAGCTGCTGTGGGTACTCATTATTCAGATCCGATAAAATTCAGGGCATTTCATAACTAGCTAAGGAATTGTTAGCTTTGCAAGAAAGGTTCTGCTTCGTAGACTTAATTTTATTTTCGTAAACACTTCAGCGATTGGTCTTTGTAGTGAAGAAAATGTGTTTCCTGTGCGGTAGGAACTAAATTTTAAACACTGTGTACATGAATTCGAGGTTCACAGTGTTCAGTCTCCAACACTGAGGTCGGCTCGAAACACAGTAGCACATCATTCAAGACTTATTCGTGGTCTGACTAGTGAAAACGCCTTCTTACGTCTTGTCACGCGTTTTTACTGTTGACACCTCAATGCCCCCTGTCATGTTACGTTCACCGAAAGGCGGTACCTTTTGCTGTAACGATTCCATCACCTTTGCAGTTCATTAGCCAGTGACATACCTCTCTGGGCAAAGCAACGTAACAACATGCAAAATTGTACCTCAATCACACGTAGAGTTCACTGTTTTTCTTTATTGTTCTCGTCAATATTATCTAACTCAAAAACCAAACATTTTGAAATCTCCATGATTATCCTCAGCCCACCAGATATTTGCCCAAATAATATTTCAAATAAAGTCCCAAAAGCCTCCGGCCATATATGCATACCCGGGTCCGTTATACATTATTATACGACGATACATGGCCTGAGCGTTGGAGAGCGACATATGTAAATCACAAACAACTGCTAGACCAATGTTTCCCATCCAGGATTCCGCAGAACATTGTTAGATGTTCCACAAGAAATCGTGGAACAAGTTTACCAAAATATTGAAATACATCGAAATATTCCAAATATCCCTCGCAAAATCTCTGTAATACGAAACAAGACCACTTTAGTTTCCTTCAACACACCTTAAGGTAGATGGCTTTTAAAGGAAAAAGTTTTAGAAGGGGTATTTAAGTTGCGAGAGGAACTACCGCTTGTCGTCACATACAGTAATACAGCCAGTTTTTCTGTTTGTCTTGATGACACAAGATGTCTGCCATACTAGACTACGTAAGATACATTTATCAGCATTTTAATGCTTTGAACATCAGCATGCAGGGCCCAAAATAAAACACTGTAACTTCCACAAACAATCTTCTTTTATTCTTAAAAAAACCCACTTTCTTGAAAAAATTTGCAGGAAATGAATTTCTCTCCGCGGTATCAGCTTTTTGGCCTGTAAACATTTTGACACGGAGGGATTCCTTGTGGTATAAAAACTGTTTTATGGGTTTCTGTATGGAAAAAAGGTTGGGAAACACTGAACTAGGTAGATACATGACTGTAGCATATAAAACCAGTACTACCAGTGCAATCAGCTAGGCAATTTTGTATAAAAATTATATAATTCTTACTTAATCCTTTGATGCCTGACAAGGTTATTCAATTAAAGAGAAGCCTAATGACGCATAAGATTTCATATAGTAACTGTTTAGGTATAATTATTACAAATTTCTAGCTGCTTAGAATAACTCTTCCAATGCAACTAATTTCACTGTAACAGATTCTGTTGGTTAAAGTGACAAACATTTTGCTATAAACAGGGATGCCTGGTGGCAGAGTTAGCACCGCAATAGGCCATTGTTATTCCTATTATTAGCAGTAGTACTGTTACCACCACCATTATTTCTATATAGTGACTGTGGGTATCAGCGTTACCTAATTACCATGGCAATTTCGGTCACTCAGGCTATAAACAGGCTTAGGGACATAAACAGAAGAACTTTCACGCCCTGCTCGTACTTCCTAAATTGTTGAATTCTACAGCAGATGTAACATGTTTTTTGTAGCCTTGAGACTGCAGCTGAACACTTTAATGGCACGGAACAGCCTAAAGAGCCACATCATGTTAGCGTATGCGTTGTCGATTTTGAGTCGATTTTGAATGGTTTCAGTGAAGGCTGACCATCAAGTTAGAGATTTGCCCTGTCTTAAATTTGAAGTATAAGAGTCAAAAAACAATTAAAAGGCAACACTAATGACCTCATTAATTTGTTACAGTAAGAACAAAGCATGACAGCAAATATTAAACCTCAAACGCTGGCGTGATGATTGACCAAGCAGATTATAAGGTACTTAGGCCCGAAGGCCATTTGGCAAGTGGCGTGAAAACAACTTCTAATTGATTTACGTCGGAACTATGAAATTTTTACAACAGAACTGATAAAACGGTAATTTGCTAAAGGATCTACTTATTGAAACCCGTGGTACCCTTTGTCGATGAATATAGTCGTTATCCGTTTAATATATGTTTTTTGTTCTGCATGAATTTAGGGCAAGTAGAACAGGTCATGAACATGACGCCGTGAGGGATCTATGTCGGAAAAAATATCTGATGTGTTTACTAGATTTAATGTTTGGGTTACAGTTCCTAATCATTTGTGCGGTATTCTTGAAATGGTCCACAAGGAAACGCATAAGGTAGAGGATAGGAAAGAAACGAGATAAGGAGAATGGAAGCATCTTGAAGGAGAAAAAGTATACGTAAAAAAGTAAATGTGGGAAGAGGAAAAGTAAAATGCAGGTTAGGTGTAGTAGATGAAGATAAGGAAAATTGAATTAAAGTTCTCACTGTGCATTCCGTGAAATTGTATGGACAGCTGAGGTATGAATCCACTTATTCTCAGTCCTGGCACTGAGAAGAGTTGAGAGGTAACCGGGCGCTATACCCTCAGAGAAAGAACCCACTGTTCCTGTTGAAGAGGAGGGTGTATGTGCTTCAGTGCCAAGCAGGACGCTTTGAAGAAAAAATCCCTTACCCCTACCTGGAATTGAACCACGACCTCTCGGTTGTCCAGCCCGCAGCCTAGGCCTATGACGACTACGCCCTCCCGGCTCAGAAGAGGAGGAGGAGGATTCAAATGGAAGAAGAAACTGTAGGAGAAATATCAGAGGAAGTGCCACGTGTGATGGACTGTTTCTTGTTCGATCGGCAACGGGCCTCGGCATTCATAAGGCAGACGTGAAGTTCAGAATGCGTGGGAAGGAGACAGTAGGCTTAATATTTTGACAGCAGAAAATGCGTGGCGGCAGTGTATTACATGATTCAGTTATCACCATCTTTCTTATATAGCGACACAGTTTCGACACATCTGATATGATTAAGCGCTTTACCTTGCCGCTGTTTCTGTATATTTAGAAAGAAATCCGTGCGCGATCGCACAATCACTGCGTCCGACGTCACAAGCAGGAGACGTGTTGCGATCAGTCATGCATAGCAGCGCTGCGAGCGTGAAGCAAGTAGCTGCTGACCACACACTGCGACACACTGCGCCACCTTTGCAGTTGCAACATGAGCTTCCCCATAAGACACGCCGGTCGTTATGTAAGGTTCTACTTCTGTTGAACTTTCCTTTCACATAGATTAATTGTTATGTTTTTAAACAAATCCGTATACCACGTACATGTTAGCCAGAAAATGTGACTCGAACAGAAGACTTTGTAGGCAAGCGTAATTGAGGAAGATATCAAGGTGGATTGCAGAACATTGTTTTGGAAATAAAACAATACCAACTAGAGTGGCTACAACTCGTAGAGAGAATGGGCACAGACAGGATACCCAAACAGGCACTGAAATATAGGCCAAAAGGGAAGAGAAACATAGGACGCCCAAGGGAAAGATGGAAGGACCAGCTTCATCTCGAGTGACAAAGAGCAGGCACTACGCCTAGTACTTCACAGCTCATGATAAGGATGATGATGATGATGATGATGATGATGATCAAGATGTTTCTCACCCACATATCGGCCAAAAGAACAGCTCTTCAAAATGTGGTTCTTAATGGACCCTGCGTGAAATTTCTGTGACTTAAATTACGCTTCCTTTCACGTTACGTTCGATTTATTATTCGCTGCCTATCATTTCCGCTGGGTTATGTAAGCTAGTGATGCCGTCATTAAGTAAACCAAAAATAAAGATGAACTTGAAGAAACAGAGTTTAGAGTGGATTCATCTGACGCAGCATTGAAGGTAATGAGTCTTAAGTTGCGTAAAAATGGGTAATTGCTTGGTTAATTCTGTAAGATGACCCTGTAGTAGGCAGTAGGTCAGCTGCTTTTACGGCTCCTTGAGAGAAACTTGTTGTGGTCCAGTAATTAATTTATTCACAGTCGTTAATTTTATTGAACACGGCGTGCAGGGGACGTTTAAACATTTAAATAAAAAAAACTGAGGTTTCTGAAGGTGGTCACCATTTGGTAATTATTTTGTACATAACACTCACGTGTTTCATTGGTAATTGAGTTCAGAATTCCGCGATGCCCTATATTCTTTAAATTATTAAACAAGAAGACAGCCTTGATACTACTGGATACATCTGTGAAAATGTTTTTCCCTGACGTGACGCTATGTCATTAAATTTATACCATATACTTTACTGTTCAAAGGCCATTTATAAAACACGTTATTCTGGTTCCTCCCGAAGTAGATGTTTTCTAATCATCTTGTCAGACGTGTTTTGTATTTAAGTGTAGAAAACACGTTTATCAAGTGCAAAAAAGTATGTAAAAAAGTAATTATTTTAAAAAATTAGATATGTTATTTCCATGTTAGGCACCGTCACGCTGCGTGCTAACTTCCTGGCACTATTATGTGCTTTCAATTTGAGTGCAGTTTTCATTCTCCTTTCTGCATACCTGCTGTGGCTGCCTGCAAGATGGCGACAGGCAACACTCGGGACTAGACGAAGTTCCTACAAAACATATGGAAATATTTAAAAGTTTACAAACATCTGTACCCATGACTAGAAATAACATGCGTAAATGAGGCTGATGTACATGCTATAAGAAGATCAGTTTTTTTGTTCAGTTCCAAAGCTGCCATCATTTGCTGGACTTACCGAAGTATTATTCATCTCAGCCACGTGTACGTTTTGTTTTGGTGTTAAACTCTTGTCCTTTCCCCACAGTATACTTCTCAGAATAAAGAAGTGTTACGTTCGTAAACATCGCTAACCGACCTGTCTTTATAATGGAGACACAGTACGTACTTTATGGGGCAAGAACTGAATCTTGTAGTAATAATTTCATTAATCTCAGGTTGAAAGATTTTGTTTGATAGAAAGCTATAAGTCGGTAGCCGGCAAGTCCTGCGACGACGCACCCCGACTCAGGTTTTCTTGGCTTCCTGTTACGTTTGCGCTTTTGCAAAGGCTGAGATGGTTATCAATTCAAAGTTGCTGCTTTATGCTTCTCATACATGCTACCCGATTCAGTTTATAAAAATCAGTTCAAATTACGCACATTAATGTTAATCAGTATGTGTTCTGCATACCTTCTAATAAGTGACGCCGTTTCTTTTCCCTCTGCGCCGAATAAATTGTCTCTCTCTTTTCTCACAACTTTCCCGTTCTTGTTCTCTGCTACCATTTCGTATGTCTCTCTTTCTCCTTCTTTCAGGTTTATGTTACCGTGTGAAATGACGTGGTGTCCTGGTGTGGGAGACGGAAAAAATGCTAAAAGAGTGTGAAAATTGAATTCTTAGGAAAGTATTTGGAGATAATGTACGAATCAAGTTAACAGTTCAGGGAAATACATTACGATGAACTTCGCGATTTATACTTACCACCTAGTATTTTAACCTTTTAAAGCCTAGCGGTAACTTTACGTACCACCAGGTTTAACATTAAAAAATTCTACGTGGTGCCCACATTGCGTTTATGTGTTTTGTACGGATCTCAGAACAAACAGCAACTTTTGCCTTATAAAACATTAAGAGATTGGTTTTTGTAACCAAAGTGGAGAGTGTTTACAGCGCGGTACGCACTGAGCCCTTACATGAAACAGATAGGCTTCGTCTTTAAAGGGTTAAAGATATGTGCATATTTTCATTTTAAATTATGCTGGGCAGTTAGTAATACGGGTATGTCTACTTCTGGTTCAGCTGCTCAGGATAGATGCCAATGATTGCTTTTAAAACACAGTACTAAAATTTCGAAGTTACTTAAAGACCAGAAATTTCTCAACTAGATAAGCAACTGTCATTTTCTGAAGAAGATTCAGCTGCATAGATGTAGTTAACTGGCAAATAGTGGGTTAGAAAATATCTTGTGGGTTATTTGACTTACAGTCAACATGTCAAATCGACCGTCATGATTGTAAGATGGGGCCGTGGGTTAACTAATTGCTCAGAACTGTTTCTGTCGTAATTACAGCCACTGAGATACTCTCAACAGCTAGACAATTAACTGTAAGCGGAACCATCAATCAGCACATTAACGAAAGCTAATATAATATCACGCAGAACGCTTATGGCCCCAACAGATGAAGATTAACACTTTGGGACACAGCGGTGTGTACCAATTGCTTTAATATTAAAGAGCTCTGCCCTTTGACCACTCAGTACGTTTTTGTGTGTCGTGTCATTACACAGACATGCAGTAAATATTTGTCTTAAAATCATAAACAGATTCGTCTTTGTGCGGGAGACTCAGTGTTTTGTGTGTGCGATAGGAACTGGATTTTTAAATATTATTTAGATTAATTAAAATTTGGTATGACGACTAACCTATGGGCTAGGCAACCGGAAAATCGTCTTTCGAATCCAGGTAGGGGCAAGATATATATATATATATATATCCTTGCCAGCATCTAGAAGCAATCTGGAGCCCGTTCAGCCTCTTGTCATATTGGTACAGGGATCCCCATACGAGGGACTAAAATGGCATGGTTATGAACGTGACCACTGAGCTACATCTAGTAAAGGTAAAGCAGTCCCGTTACAGGCCTGGACAGGCCCAGAGGGTTCCAGGAGGTCGAGACTCCCAGATTTATAGACAATCGACACATGAAGGTAGTAGGTTGTCAGCCATACGCACCGGCGGCATTTACCCCCCAGGAAATATTCCTGGTACTCACTTCTGTTAGAGGCTGAGTCGACCCCAGGGCCATAGGAGTTCCATCTAGTACAGAGATTAATAAAAGCACTGGAAGTATGCCTTCACTCCACTTTATAGCATGCAGAAAGACAACTTTTATTGAGATAAACATGGATTTTGAATGGTTAAAGTGTGATTAATGTAAGTTTGCATGGACTTTCATTGAATTGTTATGGATCCTATGTAATTATTTGTTCAAATTAGATTCTCTTCATGACAGCAAATACAATATGTAGTGTACGTGCTAGTACCCTCTTTTCATTGAAGTGTCCTCTGATTAAATTCAGTCTATTCAAAAACAACCTTCGTGTTGCCAAATTATCATCTATAGCGGAAGCAGTGGCGGCTCTTGCTCCTGAATACCACAAGGCATTCCATTCACATTTTTATTATGTGGCGTCTGATGAAATCTCATAGTGCAGTTGTAAATGGTATAAATAAAATTTTAGTTGAAAGGAAGAGATTTATAATATTTAATATACTATCACAATATTTCTCACGAGTTTGTGAGTCAAGTCACGGAAAACTGCCGCCAGGATTTGGACTTTCTGAGTATGACTGACACTGTACCAGATGTTTCGAATTCATCTGTAACTCTTCGTGACACTCCTTACTTTTTTTTAATTCATTCAGCGGTTTTCAGCTTATTATATCCGACACCATTACGCTCGGTTTTTAACATTTCCTTCGGAACGCGCAAAATCGCTTTATTTAGCAATCTATAAAGTACTAACAGCCGTAACAACTGCAGGATATATAGTAAGTTGAAAACAGAATAGTGACAGCCAAATCGCAAATGAGGGTCATAATAAGATTCAGTAAAATCGTGGCGCAGTTTAAGCACAATAACAAACCAGTGATGAAATTTACGTTCAGAGGATTCTTGCTAACCTTCTTTAAAAATCACTTCTTTTCCCCTCTGATATTCAGGACAAAACACTAAAAACTCTGAAGTGTAAATGAATAATATTTTAAGAATTCATTTCTTACGTCAACAAACGCATGCTTCTGTATTAATAGAAATCAAATTGTAGTCACGGATGAGAGGAAGAAGAATCCAAGTATTGTGGGGAGAGTAATATTAAAATAAGGTCGATATTAAACTAAAATCAAGTTAAAACACGTCTGATAATTCTGCCTTCTGACTGGCGTGTCCACTTGGCCAATTCCAAACACATTTGGTTTCAGTTTCGTTTGTCTTCAGACCAGCGCTGATAGACTCGTGTTAACATATTCCTTGAATGTTGAGCTTTCGCGGCTGTTCGAGGAAAGCTAGTCGAAAATATAGGAAATATTTCCTTCAGGTAACTCGAGAAAATATTAGGAATAATGATATTAGTCCAGGTGTACATGTTAAAGAATCTAGTGGGGAAAATATGGGTATATTAGAGCTTGAAACATACGAATAAGTGGTTAATTACGCTCGTGCGACGTTTTGTTTATTGTTTCAAAGGTGCCGCTGCAGGATAAGTGATTCATCTCTTTCCGATATGTTTCACAAGAACTTTTTGTACTGGCGAGGACAGAAAATGGTCCTGGTAGTTTCTTTTTGATTAGTGAGTTTGTTGTCTAATCTTTTCTCTACATATGTGATTACGAAGAACGAGAGATTGACAAAATCAAAGTGTACCTGCCAAAGCAGGAGCTGAACGCCATTAAGCACTGGACTGGTTTTCACATACGCTTCGCCTGTTCAAACACAGTCGCTGCCTTTCCCCTGCCTAAAGCTACGGGTCACATCTGACTAACACATTACTAAGATGCACCTAAAACAGAACGACTGCTGATGCAAATCAGTCGGCCTTAGTAAACTTCCACTGGACATGAAATAAGCTAATGCTGAATTTTGCAGTAGTTTTCATTGCAAGTCCAGCGAATAGTATTTTCAAGTCGTGTTGCTACAGGCTTACAGAATGATAGTCCAGAGGCGCACCCAAAGGCCCGGAGGGAAGGGGGGGGGGATCTGCTGGACTGCGGCCACCCCTAAGTCGAAATTTTAAAAACACAGATTTTGTAGACTCGATGACATTAAACGTCTTGTGTGATTTACCCTTCGGCTAAAACCAAACATTGAAGTCGACTGATGACTAGTATATTATCAATTTGAAAAATAAGATAAAAACGTAAGATGACTTACATGAACTTTAAAAAACCGTGAAGATTAAACATTGTATTTTAAATCAGACGAGTCAGTAATGGAACATGTACGTATATAAACTCAGGTGCAAACAGTGTTATGTTAGAATGACGGGCCTACTTACGACGTGATTTTTGTAACATAATTTTCAAAATCAGTCAAAATTTATGTAGCCCCATTACCAGCACCCCCCAAAATGAAAAATCCTAGGTGCGCACCTTTGGCAGTTATTATACCTTTAAGACATGAATTTCTTCTAAATCATAGTGCCTACCTCACAGAAAACACTTTGCTTCTCCTATAAAATCAATCTAATCCGTCTAAATTTCAGAGCATGAGCCTGTTAACTTCGTTGTTTCTGCCTGTAAATCCATGTGTCTGCCCCCACTTAACAGCTGAAGGAGCACGGAATAAATTTCCGTTCATTTTCGCATTGGAACGTTTTTTGGAAATTTGTCGGCACATTACACTTTGCTTGAAATCGGGAAAAGATTAAGCACTTGTTACATAAAGCACTCGTGTGTTTCTGTGCACATCACGACCGTTAACTCGTGCGTAACTCGCGAAGTATGAAATTGATTTCGTGTGCGTACCTAGAATGACTGACTTATAATGGCTTTCTCTTTCTGAAATAGGCCACGCAGAAAAATACAGATGAGTGTGTTCAGCAGAATATAAAGAATTTCTTCTTTAGTTGAAGTGGCTACTTCCAAGACAGAAGAGGGTTTGTTTACACGAAAATTCTTTTAAAAAATCTTGTAATAAGTTATTACAAGTCAAAAGTCCTTTTATTGCGGTGTATGAAATTAAACATCTCTCAAGAATATTCCGTATTTTGCATTCCTTTTCATACATAAAAACCGGAAGTCAGTTATTTTTAAGTGAATGAAATTGCATTTCTTACTTATTCCTGATTTTGTTATGTGCGTGTTTGCAAGTCGTTAAAGCACTCCATTAATTCTTCCAGCTCAAACTTTGTGTAATTACATTCTTTTATATGCTATATATCTGATTCGCACAGCCGTATACGTACGCTACACTTATTCTCAAAATTAAGGCTCATATTTTAAATCATTTACAAAAATGCCTCCAATAATTTTTAATACCTGTAATGTAGTACGTATAATATCTAGTTTCCTGAAGATGGAGGCAAGAAGGCCCGCCAAAACAACGGTAAGTAATTATTGATCGACACGGCAGCATATAAGAGAAGACATTAGTTTTTATGTCAAATGTCAAATACGCTTGAAGGCTTTAAAGACTAAGTGAAAGTACTTTTCTGTCCAGATATCCACAATTCCCTCAAGAACATTGTTTTAAGGCTTCCAAGCTTGGCACATTTGCTCTTTTGGTAAGAGCAAATGTGCCACGTCGATGAAGATGAGTATGGAGCATTGGTGGCATGATGCTGACTTGTCAGAGTCAAAGGTAAAGTCGCGTTACAACTGACTATATGTTAGCAAGTCCCTCTTGGTTTCGATCCCCTCCTGGGGCTTGTGACCAGATTGGAGGCCATACATTACATACTGCTGTCCGTCTTAGGACGGCCTCTCTTTTTCTGTTGAACGTATTTACATACATATTTGTCTCATCTTAGCCTATATACACGTTTTTCAATACTTAAAACTATTTACAGTATGCATTGTACACACGGCGTCTGTCAGTGCAGGCCTTGTGCAGCTGATCATGTCTCAAGTTGCTTAAATTTGGCTGTGACTGTAGCTTAGTCACTCGATCGGTAGGAAGCTTGATGGTCGCCAAGTTTAATCCTCTTAGATTTTTTTTGTGCTGGGCCTCGCCTTGTCCAGTGTCACTAACATTTTCATTCTCATGATTTCGTGTAACTTGTGCTTTCTTCCTGCATAATTTAGTACTAAAACCACACGCATACAAGATTTTGAAAGCCACGTGCAATTGGCAGCCCGGTGTGCGGCTTGGAAATTTGCCAGTCGTACGGAGAACCTTGAATCTGCAGGCTCTGCAATTTGGAAAGATGTGTCACTGCCGCAAATTCCTAGGCAGGGAAGGCATAGGTCACTGTGCAACATGCGGTTACCTTAATGAAGTTTATTTCATATTTTGTACACCGCACATAATAGTTATTTCTAATGTACACCAATATATGCACACGCTTGTGCATTTGTTGGTGTACATTAGAAATTAATGAAGCTTAGTTTAATGCTGGCGTTTAATCGCCAACTTCTGAATAGGCACTAGACTAGCAAAAGTTCAGAATGTACGGGCTTCTATCACTGTATATGGAATCTCCAGATAATCCTTCGATAAAAGATTACATTCAGAGGGTTGACATGGCTTAAGGAGAGAAACCCCGTCATTTCAGTGGAAGATCACCCTCGGCTGGCCCATATTCATGAGAGAACTGCATAGCCTGAATTTTATATTTGTTTATTCTGCTGTTCCATACCTCACACCACCACTCTACCGACACAGGCCCGCACGGCAGCCATCTAAAAACACAAACCTCTTTTCGGTCAGTGGTATATATAAAGATATTATCTGCAAAGAGGGTTAGTATGTGCTTGCTTTGACGGGCACCATTTATAAACAAATTATACAATGTGGAGGACAAAACCTATTTCGACAGATTTGTCAACATTAAGTTATTTAAGATATAAATACTGAATTAACGTTTTAAAGACTAAAATTTGCTAAATCATACTTAAGGATTCAGTTCGTACCCCGCAGTAAACACGCTCTCTCTCGGTTATGAAGCCTGGCGCTTTATGCAGCATAGGGAACTAATCGCTGTTTGTTCTGATGTCCGCATAAAACACAAAAATACACTCTTTGGAGAGAATATAGAATTTCTTTATGTTAAATCTGATTATACATATAGTAACCACTACGTTTGAAAGGTTTAGTGTACTGCAGCAGTTCTGAATGTGGGGAGGTTGTGTGTAATCGCGACCTTACAACGGGTAGTACGTGACCTGTAATTCGTATACTACAAACACAGCTCGGAGGGTTCTAAGAGTTGTGGGACCCTTTTTTCAGTACAACTATTTCTGTGTATGGAAGAATAACGATTTTTAAAAGAAACCCCCCACGTTCTTCGAGATTTTGATGTGAGACAACACGGGCTTTTGAGAGAGAAACCAAGTAGCTAAGAAAAAGGAATTTGCTGGCCAAAGAGTATATCGACTGAGAAAGTTTCAGAAGCATTCTTCTGATACATACGCTTGCAGCGTATGAAATAAAATCCGTGTAGATAAGATTGAAAAAACTGGCTGAAGAAAACATGGGATTAAGCACCGACAGCGCGAGAAATAGGAGAAAGAATGGCGACAGTCTGGAAGAGTATTCTGACACTGGTACTGGTAACAAGTTGCTTAATCCGTGAATACATGCTAAAGTTCACAACCGCTACTGTGGCTACAATATTCAAGTAACAGATGCGTGTGGCTGTGAGCAAATAAAAAGTTAGATTAATTTAGTGAGTGTATCGTTAGCATAAATCAGTAATTAGACCAAATGCGTGTGTTGGTTTCTGCGTGAAAGGTCTTCCTGTTGGACCACAAGATGTCTCTTGTGTTTGCTAAAGAAAGGCGGAAGTCTGTCTGACTCGACATCGCTCCAGATCAGTTAATGATCTTATTTACGTGTTTGTTTGGCCTCTTCCTTTTATTAACATCTTGTTAATGGAGCCGGTTCAGTTGTTCCCCTCCAGGCACTGCGTTCTCTCAGGCGTAGGTTTCAAGTACAGTCTTTCTTAAAAGACTGGATGCTGCACACTGCAAATTTTCTACAGAAATTTCACTGCTATTTACCATTTCCCTGTGCTTTTACTTTTAGAAAAGCTGAATAAGTTCTTTGTTTCACTAATTACATGACGTCTCCCCATTTCCATTGTCGAAGAAGTCATTAGCTTAATTTATGGACTTGACAACTGAACTTGCATTTACCGGCTGCTCTTCGGACGGAGAAGAAGAATGTTTTCTGGACTTTGTCCACCGTCTAGTATTCCGAAGAAATGTAACATTTTGAAAACTGGAGTTGTTTTCCTCCCCACATGATAGTGTGTGCTGGCATCTTCTAAAATGGGTGTGAAAAAGGGGGAAATTGTGGGATTCTTGTGATACCCCCAATTTAGTGTTTAAGAGCAGAATTTTTGAAATCTTCGTATCTAATTTTATCAGTGTTTCAACACGTTTATGCATGGCCGACAATATTTTGGTATTATAGTCTAGTTCGTGAAGACCAGCGGATGGATTGAACGCTCTTTGGTGGGAACAGATACAATGCTTCTAGCCGCACTGCTCTGCCAAGCCCGAATGGTACAGAACTCAGATTTCATGAAATCTGCTAAAAATATATTCATGTACAGATCCTGCTAAAATTTATCCCACATACAGTTTAATTTAAAAAGTTAATTAATAAATAGGGGCTAAAGTGCCTTAGTACGTCTTTCTTAATGGACAAACCTGCCATCTTATTTCAGTGCTTTTATTCTGACCACAAATACCTTTCTCTATACTTTGTTCCAAAATTCCAGAAGTTTATGTTCAGTAGGCGCTGTCTATTTTTTATGTGATCTGAATATTCAGTGGGTGGGGGGGGGGGGAGTTTAAGATTTCTACCTGCAGTTCCCTGGAATATTACTAAGGAGCTCCTGACATATAGAACAGCTAGAAGGAGACCGCATAAGTGGGGATTTGGCAGTCCCGCGAGTGTAATTGTATGGAACTTCTTCTGGCTGGGCTTTGAAATCCAGTCAGTATATAAGAGGTTAAACATAAGACTTGCAAACGATGCGAGTCGGTAGGGTCTGACACATGTGGCACGTACTGCAACACACTTCCGAGGTAGGATGATATCCACTTACTATAAATATCGCCAACTTATTCCTCGTTATTTAAAATGCCATTTTTGAAATTAATTTCCTCTGCTGGTTGAGGTCATGAAATTACGTGAATTCAGGTATAATAACATAGTGAGTCTCATTTTATTACGTTCTAAGTTGTTTATTTTGTAATACTGAAATTTAAAAGGAAAATAAATGTTTAAACCCACAAAATGACAGAAAATACCTCGTTTCTAACATTCAGTCCGCAAAACAAATTTTGTGTTTTTTTATGTTCTGTTGCAACAAGCAATGCAGAAGTCCTAGACTAATTTCGTAGCGCACAGGCTGCATGGCTTTTCCGTGGTTCACCCTGTTCACATTGAATCCACGTAGTCTCTGCACTCCGTCGTAAAAATCCTGGGATATTTCGCCTGTCATATTAATTCACTAAAGATGTGAAGTACGTAAATAATTGTTCTAATAATTCAACCAGACTATATAAATATAGAGTACACATGTAAAAGGCGCATATATATGAGCATGTACGTAGTATGTATGTATATATAGTATGTAGTAGTATAGTATACCATGCACATGTAGTATGTAACGTATATATATAGTAGCGTGTTTTAAATCATTATTAATAATTCTGTCTGTATACAAATATATATGCTCTGACATAGACATACCAATGAAAGTGAAGAGAGCAAAATCAATTTTAGTTTACCTCAAACGCAATAACGCAGCAAATCAAGCGGGCTTTCTTCTTCCGTACAAAAATTCTTTCGTTCAGTTTTCTGCCCTTCCCCATCTATGGCCATTTTGCGAGGAGGTTATGACTCTTCCACAGCTGAGATGCGGTCGAGCGCTGTTTCTCCTCCGCTGAGGAAACCCCGTTTTGTGTATATAACTATCAGTACGCTGTGCCATAATGTCAGGCTGAATTTTAATATTATTCTAACCTCTATATTTATGTCTCCGAAGTTTAATTTGCGCTTTACGATTTCAGAATAAAGTTTTGCATGTATTTGTTTTCTCTCCCTATCCATCTACTTGTCATATGGTATAACTGTGTCAAATGAACCTAACCTAAACCACAGTAGCTACTTGACATATATATCACCTACTTTACGAATAAAAATATCTTATTTTGATATTAGAGCTCACTTACACTTTTTATATGAAAAGCATAGTAAAATGCGATTATTTGCCTCAACAGCACTGATATTGTGTTCTTTGTAGCAGAGCGCAATGTGTAATCTGAGGGTTTGGAGTTAAACTTCTGAATATTATTTCGATCCGCTTAAGGTTTCAGAAGGTTAGCAATGCGTATTTTTCACGATGTTCTTGCACGTATAAATTTCGGAGACTAGTCATTCTGTAAAGCCTTCCCCGCGGGGTTCCTGGTTTCGGTTACCACATGTACTGATGTAACAACATATAATAGAAGATAAGAATATAATTCTAACAGCAATGCAAGTATTCTTTAGACACCTGCGGACTGAACAAGATGTAAGTATGTTCTTAGCTGAGTACCTATGCTATTTATTACGTTGACCACTGTTATTTCTTGGTAGGTGAACTGCGATTTTATCTTCTACTTCTAATACACTGCGACGTAGGCTGTTACGACACACTTTATACCCCACACCACTGCACAAATTTAAAAACCTGTCAGGATAGTTACTTGTATTATTTAAATAGTGAGTGAGTCGATATAGCACATTCCTCGCATAGCGACTAGGCTACTAGTAGAATGACCGATAATTCGGGGCTGTATTCGGGGCGACAGTGACATTATCCTTTATGTACAGCGTCCAGACGGGATATGGGGCCCGCGCAGCATCATTTCCAGTATGAGGTCTATTAGAAGCTCTTTTCTTGGAGACAAAGCGGATGTAGAGTGAAGCTAACTTGTCACCTATGTCTAGAGCCAAGGTTAAAAATGCAGGGAGCCATATCTCCACTCCGCCAAACGTCTTCATGCCGTAGTACTTCATAAAGCAAAGTAATGACGGTATCTTTTGGAGCTGTCTTGCCTCTGTCACTCCGTCCTGCTGCCAGTCTGCTTGTGTCCAGGTAAATACTTAATATTGCAAACTTTATAAAATATTGTTGAGATATTTCGCTTTATTTAAAATCGGCTGAAAGTAAGGAGGTCTGAAATTTCACGCAGTAAGTTTTAATTTGTACCAAATTAATAAAGATATTTATTAAAGAAGTAACAAATTTCCTAAAAGTGTCGACGTCTTTGCACACCAGACTAGCAGCCGAACGGAATCTAGTAGAATTACAGCAGCAGCAGCAGCAGCAACAGCGACGACGACAACAACAACAACAAAAACAACAACAACAATCATAACAATTTATTTGAAAACTCTTGTGATATATGAAACAACATTAACCTTTTAAAGCCTAGCGCTAACTTTACATAAAACCAGGTTTAACATTAAAAAATTCTACGTGGTGCCCACCTTGCATTTATGTGTTTTGTACGGATCTCAGAACAAACAGCAACTTTTGCCTTATAAAACATTAAGAGATTGGTTTTTATAACCGAAGTGGAGAGTGTTTACAGCGCGGTACGCAGTGAGTCCTTATATAAAACAGATACGCTTCGTCCTTAAAGGGTTACGGACACAGGAATTTTAGACGACTAGCCATAAAGGTCAGAACAACTGCCTTACAGTGTACCATTCTACAAAACGTAAAATACACTTGATACAGAAAGGAGCTCTCGAATAAGCAAGCATCTTTCTTCGTTGGTGTACAGATAGCCTCGTTGCCCTTAGTACAAAAAGAGGACTTGTTTTGCGCATGTCACGTGTCTTCTGGCTTGTGTAGACACAGGTAAGACCGTATAACTAATGACATTCGTTCATCAGAGATAGGAAGCGCCTTCGGAAGCGGTCTGTGACTTAGTGAAGAAAAAGCACGCGGTGTAATGGCACAGCTATTTTAAAGTACAGTTACAGAATTAGGAGGAGCTGCAGCAGAAAGAATATATGCAAAACATGGTGTCGTTAAATTCATCCAAGCCGAACACGTGTTATCGGTGTTATGGTTAATCAGTACTCAACGCCTGTTTAAACTGTACAGTCCTACGTTCATCGGAATGGCGTACCTGTGCACACATCGCCTCTTAACTTACAGAAAACACGACGTGTTCCTTACGAACACTAACTGGTTAATGCTCTTCAGAGGAATTACTAACACTGTAAAGATCTAGAGGCTTCTACGCGGTTGTTTCACAAAGAAAGAAAAAAATGGGTGTATGACGGTGACATCGGATGTCTGAAGCTATGTAACGCATTTCGATATATTTTCCTTAGAAGTTAAATTTGAGACTTTATTTAATTGGGCCTGGATTGTTCCAACATAAATCTTGCATATAATTTATTTTCAATGTATGTCCACAAAAGGCAACACCTTACACTACAGTAATCCCCAACGACATATAATTATAAATGTAACTTCGGTAAACAGGATGCCAAGTTTGAGACTTGACTGAACTGAATCAGAATATGGATTAGTGGCAGTTTCATAACACTTGGAATTACGAATTTCATTTAATAGTATGGGCAATTAATGTCATAAGGTATAGCAGGCACACTGGCTCTCAGTTTGTAAAAAACCAGCAGTTTAAGTCTCTTTAGAGAAACAAGCAATCTGGGTTTTGAAAATCTGATAAAACACATAAATACATTCTTTGGACAAAATGCAGAGTCGATAAGTTAAAAACGCTGGAAAACAAAAAAACCCGTGATATGACCGGTTACTGCGGCAATTAAATTATGGCTGTGTTCCAGCCTGGCATTGTTTAAGTAGCTGAGCAACTATGAGCTTTTCAAAAACGGCTCCTTTCACAGAGGTTACTTCATTTAAACTTGCTGCTGATTAGCGCCATGCCTCGAGTATAGACCATGAAGACTACTAAAAAAGAGAGCTAAAGGGTTCGAGGGTTCCCGAACTACCTGTAATTGCAAAGTTCCCGTTCTTGTTTTAATAGTACTGAACCTCTCTAAATGGATCTCGCCGGTCGTGTAATTTACCATGAAAACACGCTTGTACGCAAGTAGTGAGAGAGGTTGCTTCAAGCCGCGCAGCTTCTGCGAGAATAGACACTGCATCATAAATTAGCCTAAGACCGCTTAAGATCTCGACTTTAATTTATTAAAAATCATTCAAAAATTTATGATATCACTGACATGAAACCCCCGGAAAATCCTGCTACTTTTATATTTGAATATTAAATTTTACTTCACTTTTGCACTAAGCGATGATGTGGTTTATAGGCATTCCTTTGGTAAAGATGCAGGTTCTAATGTTTATATAAGGGCAAACTGTAGGGATGCCATCTTCGGATGTTGTTCATAAAGACTTCCTAGCCTTCCTAATTAATATATTTCACGACAGAAAAGCAAGCCCTGTCATTTCGTGTAAAAAAATTCTCAGGACACTTCAGTGTTCTCTGTTACACATCGGATCACACTTCAAAGGAGCGGCTGAAAGTTGTTTCATAGGGTCTACATTAAAAAATTCAAGAAGGAGATGGCATTATGTGGTCTGAGTTACTAACAGTGTCGTAAATAACGATACATCCTGCAGATACGGACAGTAGCTGCGAAATGTTGAATACGCAATCACTGACAGCCACAAAATGGTGGACCTGTAGCTCGGGGGTTGGGAGGGAATGCAAGAACTCGTCCCTGTAAACAGTAATAAAGTAGCATGTTAAGAAAGGCTATACAGGGCAAGAGACTTGGGCGGACACTTTGGAACGACCAGAAGCAGCCTGTGATAGGGAGCAGTGATGGACTCTTGAGAACACGCCAATAAACCTTTAGGCTTTACAAAGAAGGGGATATTCTTGACTTGATTGGTGACTAATTAGCTTCCTAAGAAGGGCCCTGCTGCTTGGAGTTTTTTGCATGTAAATGAAACGTACTTTAATTGCTTTAACATTTGAAGGTTGAAACTAATTTTGCTGAATGTGGCATATCTTATTACAAGAGTGGAATGCTATAACGCTTCGTGAGCAAGAGTAGGATCGTTAGATGATCATTTATTATTATTATTATTATTATTATTATTACTTTTAGCAAAATTATAGCTTTCACCCAGGCTAGTAAATGGAAACATTTTCAATGCCAGGTTATAAACGAAAAGTAATTGCTTTACAGCCCCTTCGGAAAAAAACAGAAAACAAGTACTTGCCTAGGTGCTGACAATGCTGGCGCACGTAACAACTTACAGACTTAGAGCCTTTTTTTGACGTCATACAAACCACAAAGAAATTCTGTGTTTAGCGAAGGGCAAAGTTGTCATCGGTACTAGGAGAGATGAATATAAGAACGAGAAACGAAGAAGAAGAAAAGAATTATGATGAGAAGGAGAAAAAAGGAAGGGAAGAAGGACTGGAAAAGGAGGGAATAAAAATTTAAGGAAAATACAGGGAAATACAGAGTAGAAGACGAGGAAGAGAGGAAGAAGGAAAACAAGAAAAATAAAGAAAGAAATAAAAAAAATATTCATAGGCTAGTGTGAGACTTCAGTTCTCCACGGCGATGCAAATGTGTTGAAGTCTTCAGAAATTTTATCCTGAAGATGTGGGTCGTAACCTCTCCCGAAACGCCGAAACCCACCAATTAATCTCAATGCTGTCACAACTCAGAAGAGTAAGATATGAAGGACTTAACGTTACAGCCGTTCGTATTTTAATAACAGCAAGTCTGGACAGCAGTGCAGCTGTAAAATATTTTATTAGCTCAACATTGTCGCAGAAATGTGTGGGAGTAAAAACCAAATTTCAAAGCGCGCTTGCATTCTCAGTCCCGCATCAGCTCGTGATGCACAGGTTAGAAACTGGCAAAGTAAAGGGGTGTAGTTCGTGGAATCTGTGTTACTTCTTTTGAACGGGTCAGTAGTGTGATCACGGGGGGTCAGCACTACTGGAACCAAATCGCTGTAAACTGCGAAATAATAGAAAGGAAATAAGATAACAAAAATGCTGTATGCAACGGTGAAATCAGCCTGAGCTTCTTGTTCGTTCCACCGACTTTTGTGTCGATGTTACACGATGTCACAAGATGGTCCACTTCCTTATGCGGAGGTCACGTGTTCAAATCAACTTGTCTCAGTTTGTTTCTTCCTCCTCTTAACGGAACTTAGCTCCACAATAATTTAACGTACTGGGCCCTTCTGCGTTGCGAGAGTTGTGTAGCCTAGTAGATCGGCACCAAGGTTTCAGAGGAAAATACTGCCTCCAGCTTCAGGTTAGACGTGATCCAGTGTGGGAAACTTGCTTTGTAAAAAGAAGTGGGGAAAGATAAGCGTACCGCGGAGGATAGGAATGATTCCCTTTTCAGGGCCGCGGAAGGAGGAAAGCTGGAGAAAAGGTTTACCTTCAATGACCCAATTGTTCTTCCGATTTCTATGTCAAAAGCCTCCTTCACAGCATGAAATACTTCTAGCATAAGTTGAAGACGATGTGTTCCTCCGAAATGCTGCTACCCTCCTGTCTGATGACACGGCGTCATGAAACAAAAACCGTAATATGAAACTTCAAAGTCGTGAGAAGCTGAAATCTTATACAGGTACCGCGTGTCATTTATCTTCTGCCACTCTTTGACACGCGTATGCCTGCAATGCCAGCGTTTCTCTAGCAAATATTTTGTGCTGCCACATCTGTTGTTAAATAATATTTATTTGCGAAATAACAAAAATAATTGCAGGCCTGTTTTGTAACTTTGCAAGTCGGGAAATACAAGCATAGCGTAAACATTCTGGGGCGGTATGTCCGTTACTGTCTTTTTATTTTCAACTTGAGAATGTTACATTTTGATGCTCCCTCAAGTACAGCCTCAAACTGATGATTTCAAGCGGAGTATTGATAAACGTCAGTTTTCTTACATTCATCTTCCCCCTGTTTATGAACAACGAAGCCGTCAGGGCCGAAATTGTGGGAATTAAAATTAAATAATTACAATTAACATAAATTTATATGTATAGTAAACAAATATCAAATTCACCTGCAGGTAATCAGTCTCGTGCAATTTCAAGTAAACTGGCGGCAAGTAAAGAACCTATATATTAAATGGATAGAAAATAATTTGCGTAAAACGTAGCTGTCTCCTGATGTTACACATACGAAAAGAACACTTTATGTACAGAAAAACGTATATACATACGTAGATACACACACAGACACACACCTACACGCGACATTCAAAGAATAAAACAGGGCTGTTTTCGAAGCAATATAGTTCAATCAAGAACGTCTTTTTCTTCCAGAAACCGTAGCGCCTACATTACAGGTTCGGCAAGGAAGCGAACGCTCCTAAGATGCAAGACAAATTGTTTGCTAATAAAATTAGCAACATATGGACCGATTTCAGTTACTGAAGTGTCACATTTTGGGGTCCTATTACCATCTGCCTTACTCACGGTGGTGAATTTTGTGTCGTATAGGAGTAGGCACACAGGACGTCGCCTTTATGTAATTATTTCTTGTTTGTTAAATTAACGTAGAATGGAGGGCTGCGTACCGTATTTATGAAAACACAAAGCCATTGGCACTCCTGATTTGTATTAGGGAAGTTGCGGATTCAAATTTGGTTCAATTCAGCTATTCCGACTGAAATTTTCCGTGGTTTTTCTCCGCCAGTCCAAGAAAATGTCCATACTGCATGTGTACCTGTAATGAGCCCGCAACTGCTTTGTTCTGTCCCATTCAGTTCATTTATTCACTAGTTATCTCAAGTAGACAGTAAATAAATAAATAAATAAATTTACACAGTGTCGTCTGGTAGTTGCGTGTCGCTTCCAACGCTTCGAAAGAATATTATGACTACACTTTCTACACTGACAAAGGCAACAATATTTTCCTCCGAAACACTGTCAGCTAAGGACAGAGTACACTCTGTTAGAATCCCTACAACCACAATATTTATGAATAAAAATTACCATCATCCGTCTGTCTACCGCGTAACATGAGATGTCGTTCGGGTTGCCCCTACGATCACTTGCTGGCTGATATCTCCGCTGGTGGCCCTGTTTCTTTAACGTGCCAGTACACAATAAAAGCAACGTTCCGCTTGTTTTGTATGCAAGCGCAAAGTCCAGACAGGAATTCACAGCTTACAAGAAATCAAATTAATGATATCCTAAGGTCTGTAACGAGGAGGCAGTTCAGAATTCAAAATCTTCTTTGGCCTCTCTACTGACATGTGGTTTTCCTAGTACAGAATTTCACAGACGCAGCAGAAATTGCAAGCCCCTTCATGCCATAGTTCGGCACCCTTTTTTTAGAATCGCTCATAAAACCCTACCTCTTTAGTATTCAAACCCCATTCCATGACTCTTGTTGCACCAAGCCTGAAGTCAGCGACAATTACATTCTACTCCACCATCGGGACTATCCAAAATTCCCTGTAATGAAGACGCAGGCATCGAGTTTCTTCGAAACGGTCGTAGGCCTACTTGTCTACTGTATTATACGGCGTCATGTAAGCGCTTTTTATTTGAGAGAGACATATTCTTAAAACCCTCACGAATAACCGCGAACCGACAGACTAAAAGCCTTTGTACGTTATCTGCATTATCTGTTACGAATAATGCGGCAGCTGCCTAGCTTATGAAGTACGTACTTTCTTATCCACAATGCGTAGGCACTGCTTCAAGTTCTAAAACCTTAAATATTTGTAACATTTTCCATTCCGTGTTGGTATGTGATGCTATAGATATGTAACCAACTCAAACACAAGGTATTGTTTATTTATTTTAAGACGTCAATTTACAAAGTCCGACATGTTTCGATGATTGAATCATCATCTACGCGGACATCTCAGTAAAGTAAGAAAACTTCTTCGTGTGCTGTTTACCTTAAATTCATAATTGCACCATGATTATTACCATGGATATTCTTAGTTTAAAATATTGTTATAGTCTTGAAATAAAAAGAAAGTAAAAACACCTGGGATTCAAATATGTGCAATTGATGTCTGTTTGCCACTACTTGGCCAATATTGTCATCAGCCGACGGAACGTTGCCTACACTCGGTAACAGACACACCGTCTCTGGACACGACACGAGTGGAGTTCCTCGTTTCTCCAGCGCGTATATCTTTTAAATTTATCCAGTCCACCTGGGATTCAAATACCTGTAACTGATGTCTGCTCGCCACTAGTCGGCCAATAATGTCATCAGTCGACGAAACCACATAAATTCACCACTGGGATAGCAAGAGGTCGACACTAGATATCGAGGATCCTGTATCAGGAAACTATAACAACCGTGTCTACAACTGTTTGTACTGGGTTGTGTTTTCACTTTCTAATGTAAAACTTTATGTTGCCTGGAGGTGGAAGTTGCATGTATGTGGATAAACAAAAGCTATGCACAGCGAACTACGCTGTCAACATAGACGATGTGTGAAATGACAGATGCGAAGTGCTACGGGTGGAAGTGTTTTTAACGACTGTTTTAACAGGTTTTTACTCTCTTTTTATTTAAAGACTGTAACAATATGTTTTAACCAAAAATATCCTTGGTAATAATTGTAGTGCAATTATGAATCTAAGGTAGATAGCACACCAAGAATTTTTGTATTCTACTGAGATGTCCCCGAAGATGATGATTCAATCATCGAAACATGTCGGACTTTCTAAATTGACATCTTAAAATAAATAAGCAATACTTTGTGTTGGAGTTGGTTACATATCTGTGTCTTAAATATTTTATGCATTTCAGCATTGGAAAACCCCTTACCCATTACCAGTTTTAGACTACGTACTACCTGCTGTAGTAACAAAATCTGGCTTTGCCCTTACTGGGTATTTATGTGTTTCGTATTATTCTAAGAAAAACAACGATTGTGTTGATAGGGAACATTAAACATTTTGCCTTTTTAAAGTGAGGTACATTGTGCTTTCTCTTTAAAGTTTTATGAAATCTACTGCCTCTCTGGGCGTCTGGTTGTATCCCTGGGAATATACAATTAATTCTGGTTACTAAATTCTTTGCGTAAACTGTTATATTGTCACGTGTTTCCCAACCCTGATGCCAACCTAACTCATCTCCGTTAATTCTGAGTTGAAGAGTGAGCTGAACTATACCTTCGCTAACCGATACGCCTTTTTGGCTTGCACGGGGACAAATTAACTATTAAAATCAATGTTCATTTTTCTTAAGGTGTTATTTAAATTATCATTAAACATTTTACTTTGATATTTTTTACATGCAATTCGAACATTGGTGAACGCAACAGCACACGCATTAGTGAACTTCTGTATTGTTTTGGTTACATTACAGCTGCAGCCGGAAGTCCCTACTACCGGTCATCTCAACACAGGTGTTTTTGATTTTACCTTTTCTTGATTTGGTCTACCATTCCCACGTTGCTATATCATGGTACACATGCAGGCCTCGCATTTTGAGTACGTCGATTATAAACACTTGTTGTGAGGGCCACTAAATAATATCTCCTTATTACGCAAATCGCCGATGATCTGAAATTAAAATTCCCCGGCACTTGCATGAAGCTGGTGCTTCTTACTCCCCTCAACGTCTTCACTGTCATGCTGATAATGTCAGAAGAGTGAGAGGACGAAGCCAAAGAGCCTACTAACAAAGTGATAGTCATTCTCCCGTGTAACTGAGATGTCTGACACTCCCGCGATCTTCCGTTTACCTAATTTTAAAATGTTCTTCTTCCTTTCTCTTCACCCTATGCTTCAGGTTTCACGCAGTTAATAGCGAGCTTATCGAACCTCGTTGGTTTTTAGGTTCCCTAACTTGTGGATAGCTTTCCAACCGCTTTTCTTTCTTTCCTGTGGCGCAACAGCCCAACTGAGGCCTAGGCTGCCTCATTGTTGAGGTTTCTAGATCACACACAATTTAGACACACACGTACACTTTCGGTAGGTCTCCTCTGGACGAGTGATCAGCCCATCGCATAGGACGCTACTTATACAACACACAACACTCACAAGAGACAGACATCCATGCCCCCGGTGGGATTTTTTTTAATCTTTCATTTTATTTCCTGTAATAAACTAAATACACATGTAACACAAAACCTTGCAAACAAAAGCCATTGGCCTAAGCGAACCAGTATGATATGTTCTCCTTGCAGCCCAGGTTCCTCACAAATGCTCAACATAAAATGATCACTGTGTCGCCACTGATCATCAGGCTGGCCACTTAACAAAACTCAAAATGTTAAAGTAATAATCAAAATTATCCTAAGGCATATCACAACAAGTTTGGAATCAATACCGCTTTAACCAAGAACAACCACTGATGGAACTTCCTGTCAAGTCACACTACTGACATCTATTCTGTCTTCCAAAATTTTTCTTTTTTATTAATATTCGTTTCTTTACACACTGATATAATACGTAATACCTGTATTAAAAACAGTTGCACGTATTGTGTTCACTTTCCCCTGCCCTTGGATGCTGCGTTCCCACATTTTGACCGCATCCGTCCGAGTTGTTCACGTTTCTCCTCGCACCTGTCTGCGTCGATCACGCCTCTTTATATCACATCTAAGTAATTCCCATATGTCCGGAGTCGCTTGGGCCACTGATATGTCTTCCATCGCATCCGACGCAGGAAATCCAGGTAATCAGTCAGGGACAGCGCCTTGCGCCCACTGAGGCTTTAGTACACCATGTGCCGTAAAATCCACAATGTTGCGTTATGCTTTGGTGATGGCCACAGCCTGAAGTCCGGAAACAAGAGCCATGTCAGAGGTATTGCCTTTGGATCGATGCGATGGAAGAGCGCAATCCGTTTCCGGGTCCAGTCCCGTATCTCCGCCGCCTCTCCGCACTGCGTCAGGCCGTAGATTGGTGTGCCCATGACTCCGCATTCTTGGCAGTCGGCAGCTGCACTCAGATTTATCCTCCGTAGCCTTTCGTTTGTTGGCAGAATGTCGTGAGTCGCCCGATGCCATACGGATTTTACTGCGTCATGGAAATGGGCCATGTTGACATTTCCCCAGATGGCTCACCAGTTCTTAGAAGGATGTCGTTCGTGTATCCGTGTTGGGATCCGTGGTATAATCTCGTTATTGTACTCCCGTAGCATTCCATAAACTCTCCTCCTCAACGCCCGTTGAGTTTCGGCTTCCAAACGCCTCCCGCAATAGGCCCATTCCAAAAAGAAAGGCTGCAGGTAGGTCAAAACTTGAGGCATACGGTGGAGTTCGGGTGGGTTGGCCGTCTGGTTAAATCGGTTCCATTGTCTTAACCAGGCCGCCGTAAATGTGCCCGTGGCGTCGTGTTGCTGCCGTAAGTGTAACAAGTAGAGTGTAGCACACTTCGCGTGTAGGTGTACCAGCTCCAATCCACCTTCCGACGCCCTGCGGTACAAGGTCGCTGTTGGTACCCGAAAGATTGCTCGATGCCATATAAACCATAGAATCGCCGTTGTGAGTTGTCGGGCGAGGCTTGTTGGTAGCGGGAAAACCTGGGCCGCGTACCATAATTTGGACAGCAGATATGTGTGCGCCACCTTTATTCTTTGTTGCAGACACAGGACACGCACGTACATTTCTTGGGCTCGTATTTTCACTGAGTTCGCGATTTTTGTCCAGGTCAGCTGTATTGAACTTTCCAGTGTGCCAGCGAAGCAGATCCCCAAAATAGTGGCATCAGTCGTATATGGAATATTTAAAACATTTTCTGTTGTGTCCCAAGCCCCTGTTGGCGTCACCCTAGTCTTCACGAGATTGAGCCTTGCACCTGTTGCTCTTTCGTAAATCCGTATGGTCTCCCTCACATTGACGATTTCGTCCTTACTTGTCACCAGGACTGCAACATCTTCGGCCTACGCCAGGCTCGTATATTTAACTGTCCGTCGTCCGATTTTTAACCCCTCAAGCATTTTGTCAAGGAGGAGATTCAAAGCCAAATTGAAGAGTATCATACTCAGTGGACACCCCTGTCATACTGAGCACAGGATAGGAAAGGCCATCGATGACCAGCCATTGATATATACTCGCGAGTAAGCCTCCGTATATAGTGATGAAATCGTTCGTACAATGTGATCTACGCATCCTTAGCTCTCCAAGAGTCTGAATAGGATTCGAACCCACAATCCCAGCAAGTGCACAGTCGCAGACCTATGCGTTAGACCGCGCGGCCACTGGGGTCGGCTTCCAACCACTTTATTCTGAGCCAAGTTGTCACTATTCCTCGACATCTTCAGCAAGTAAAGTGAGCCAATCTTTACATTTCTTCATTCTAAAAGTGTTAATAAGAGTCTCAGGAATACGACGTTATAAAACTCCGGCTGTGACGCTGTCAGACTGTCAATAAAGACTCTGCACAATGAAGTTCGTCAAGAAATTATTTAGGCATTCTTATTTTTACTTGTTTATTTCTGGGGAGAGCTGAGTCTATGTGCCTGTCGAACTACGGCTAACAATCCCAGTGACAATCTTCCGGATAGCAGAAGAATGAATAGTGTGTACGGGTGGAAAGAGTACTGACAGAAGAAAACCGAAGTACACGGAGAGAAACTTGTCCCACTGCCACTTTTCCACCATAAATCCCAAATGGTCTGTCGCTGAAGGAAGCCGGGCTTAATGCTGAGAACTAGACGAATAGCTACGGCACGACCAAAGATTATGTAACATACGAATTTAATTGAACCTGTGGGATGCATCATCGGTTGGACAGCCCTGTCTCCTTGTATATCCTCACCGCCCCCCTCTACCAACATTTCATGCTGATTTTCATTACTACTCATTCTAACACGGTTGACTAATTCCCTCGAACTGTTTTTGTTTATTGTGAAACAGTTTAAATCTTGTCTCGTCTTTTAGAGGTCTTGGGTTCGAGCTTAAATTAACTACCAAGGTCTCTCCGCGGTTACTCCGTGCAACATTCCTGCATCAACCAGAAATTCCCGTAAAGCCTTCAGCAGCTAACTTCTCATACAAAATCACAACACTAAACCGCACCGCACTTCTCTTGTATTCCAACGGAAACCTCCTTGACTCTTGGCCCGCCAGTGACTTTTATAAATCGAAAAATGGAATATCGTTGAAAATTCAACAATGCACTTTGTCATTTTTAATTTCTAGCTGCAGTATTCACAGATAGCACGTCTGTTGATCCACATCTTCGAATACTTGTACACGTTTATGGTCTAATACTTTAAAAATATGTATGATTCATTACATGTTTTGTGTGATATTAAGCTATATTTGTCCAAAGTTTTGACATTTATCTCTTCAAAATTTCCAATAAACAAGACACAATGAGCTTATCTCCCGTAGTTTCACACGTCCGCTTTCAGTGAAACTGTCACTCATTTGAAGCAAGTGACCAATATATAAAAAAAGAAAGACACGTCATTTGAAGTGCGGTCATGCACGGTAAGCTGCTGCAAAAAGCGGAAGGCCAAATTGCCCAATAACGTATCTTGCTTCAATGCCTTTTCACCGAATTGGAATTAGAAAACTGTTAGAAACTATAAAGACAAATATCATCCAACAAAATCTAAAATCTTCACAGTTGACGTAGTTGATATACTATCATTATTATTATCATCATCATCATCCGCCAAGCATAAAATCAGATATATTATAAAGAAGTAAAAATTAATGCCGCATTACAATTAAGGAAACTTTCTGCTGATGGTGCATTTCCACGGTAACATGTAATTCATGTTGTTTAAACAAGCAGTGGTTAGACTGAAATTTGCGAGACTCATTTCCTCACTTGAACTTCAAAACCAAACATGCCTACATATATGGCTTAACATAAGGTCCATTCTTGCTCGACATTCTTCTCAATGGCCTGAAAATTTTTTCAAGTACACAAAGACTTTGAATTTTACGAACACAGAACATTAATATCAACTTAATTTCTTATTAATAAGTGAAATATTTTAAGTGTGTTTTATTTCGTGTCTCTCATGTTTTCATTCCAAACACAAGAAACTCACACTCCATATTTTTTAGTTAGCCTACATATAGCTTAAATTTATGTCTAGAACTATTCCTGGAAACTTTCTGCTGGAACACAAATATAATGGTTATTAAAGCTGTTAGTGTTATTACGCATGAATTCGTCACTAAGTCCATCCTTAAAGCTTTGGATAACGCATATCCGGTTTTGAAAGTTTTCATAAAATAAGAAGTTTTATTTTTTCTGCAGATAATGAAGGGAAAGATTTTAAATCAATTACAGTAAAAGCCCAAAATTTTATCATCTGTATGTCAAAAACTTATCGCAAAATTGTTCTCCTTTTTGTTCTCGAAATTTAGTACAACTTAGGCAATTAGCATGTGACTCCGTCTATATACTTAGTTGTTTTCCATAGGGTAGGAACCGTGTTACTAAATACTGGTAAAAACATCTTTTGAAATCTAAACGCAACAATCTGACAATTCTCTTTCAGCCATGATATCCACAGATAACCCTTTCTTATTTGTCATGTGGACGCTTGAAGACGAGACGACTATTTTGTCTCGGAAAGTGGGCACGGGTGACGCAGTAACGCGGCGTACCTCAGATTAAATAAAACCTCAGTTACACAGACTTGAAAAACCGGAAACTCGCAAACCCTCTATTTATTTACTTCTATATATTATATTTAAAGGTATATTATAAAATCAGAATTTTACGGGATATCCACGCCATGAACCTAAACACTCTATAAAGACTTTGGTACGGGGGTTATTATACGTAAGGAGGAAGAATAGGCCGTCAGTCACAAACCAACGTTGACAATTTTATTGAAAGCCAAACTGTACTACGTATTCAGCCTACCTGTTCTTCATCAGGTACTCGTTTTAATAATAATATTAAAGAAAATATTGTATACAGGGTTAAAAGTATTAGTATTTCGTTCTTACTAATGTTGCTATCTGTTTATACTCGATTTTCCTTAACTTTTAAAGCCTACTGGCTACTTGATGTAACAACAGGTTTAACTTTCAAAAATTGTACATTCTGCCCATACTGAATATATGTGCTTTGTAGGGATCTCAGAACAAACAGCGACTTTTGCCCTTTATGACATAAACTGACCGGTTTGTATAACCGAGATGGAAAGTATTGACTGTGCGGTACGGATTAGGTCTTTAAACAAAACCAATTCACCCTTAGTTTTAAAGGGTTAATATTTGTTTTAAGAATGGGTGCCTTATGATGTTCACGTAGGCCGAAATGTGTAGTACTTTAAACAAAATTGTCAACGTGGAGTTGTGATTGACAGTTCTTTCTTTCTCGTTATGCTCGTATACTGCATCCTCTTGATTGCTTCAAAAGACACACTTTCGGCAATCACACTTACCTGGTTTAGCCACCTGTTGTTATAAGAGCTACTTGCTACATGATACGCAATAGCGATAGAATTTCAGTGTTTAAATTGTACTTCTGTACACTCGTGTATCACGCTTTCAGGGCTGTTTCGCCCTAAAAATAAAGGCAATGTGGTCCTTCGAAGCACAGGGAACTCTATCCACTGACGTGACGCAACATCTCATAAAACTCGAATCTTCTACACACTTCCTGGCCACTCTAACTTTACCAGAAAGACAAATGCGCATTGCCGAAATTTTTCTCCCGGTTGCTTCCGAAATAAATGCAGTGTGTCTCTCACTGCCCCTATCAAATATCTGTTCCTTCTGTATTATTCGCCTTTAATTTTATTTTCAAAATTGTTGCTTTGTTGCAGTTGTTATAGCTATTGTCACTGTTAGTATTTCTGTTAGCACTGTTGTTGTTGTTTTTATTATTGCTATGGGTGGCGGTGGTAGTGGTCGTGGTGGTAGTAGTAGTAGTAGTAGTAGTGGTGGTGGTGGTGGTAGTGTTGGTAGTAGTAGCAGTAGTAATGAATACTGAAGCAACATTTCTGCTACCGGGAAAGTCTGCTTAAGCGGCATGGTTCGCGATGTGTGAGGTGTTAGGGAGGTGCCCAGTTCGATTCTAGGTCAGAAGAGGACGATCTAACTCAGGATTTGGTAGCCTCTCTCAGTTGCGCCTCTCACATACTGCGGTAGTACTTCAAACTGCGTCGTTCGAATTAGGGACTGTGATAGCGTGGTCGGTATAGCGACTCGCTACTGGCTGGGTGGCGCGGAGTTTGATTCCCGATAGGTGTAAGACATTTTCCCTTCTCCATATTCCTCGAAATCGACCCGAGGCCCACCCAGCCTGCCTAGCAATCGGTAGTGGGGTACTGATGATGGATTAACCTTTTAAAGCCTAGCGGTAACTTTACATACGACCAGGTTTAACATTCAAAATTTCTAGGTAGTGCTCACGCTGCATTTATGTGATTTGTACGGATCTCAGAACAAACAGCAACTTTTGCCTTATAAAACATTAAGAGACTGGTTTTTATAACCGAAGTGGAGAGTGTTTACAGCGCGGTACGCACTGAGTCCTTGTATAAAACAGATACGCTTCGTCTTTAAAGGGTTAAGGAGGCCAGGACGTGGCGTTGTTTACTCACCGCCATCTAACGCCGAGCTTAATAACGGGTATAGCTACACTCTAGCCTTACTCTGTGATACCTGTGGCATCTTATGGAGTGACCTTTACATTGAACGTCATTAGACTTAATTATTTACTCACATTCGCTCATTCTACACTCGAACAAACTCATAGTGTATTATTGTTTTATTAACCTGTTTTAGCCTCATTTAATGACAGGGTCAATAAACAACGTGAAAATAAGCAACAATAACGAAGCGTCATGTCTGCTGTCTTGCACGTGCGTTGCTGTGTTGTCTGTGTTGATGTCTGTAGGAACTGCTTATTTACAGATTGAAGGTTTTAACCCATTGACACATTTTGACGGCCGCATACTGTCGGCCCATTTGTCTGACATTTGTTGCTTGCTTTGGCAGGAGTGAAACGAGGAAAGATAATAGCATAAATAATATATTGATTCGGAAAGAGGTTTAGTATAACTATAAGGAAATTTGATAACTTATAATTTTATTTTTAAAATTTCCATTATTTTCTGTAGATAATTTCAGGACGCATGTTTAAATATTGTGTCTGTGAATTAAATAACAATAGTATGATGTCGGATTTCACTTGAAGTATTATAGAGAGCAGGATGATTGGTGATGCATGGTATAAGAAAAAACAGAAACAAAAGCCCACCCGTAGCAAAAACTGACTGCGGCTGGAGGGCATGCTAGTACAGGCCGAAGACGGCATTCCTACAGGTACTGGGAAGGTTGTTGGTAAAAAACAGCTCTGTCAGTCACATAAAATTGTAAAATGGAGTCTCTTATTATGAAATATGAAACTTCATCCATTGAAGCATGAAATTAATATAAGCAATGTTTAAAAATGCACTTCTTGCCTCACAGTAAAAATAATGCGTCTTGAGAGAATTGAGGCTTCCGCCACGGTGTAGTTGGGGCCGACCCTCTTGTGGGATATTATGCAGCGTAGGTTGGCACTCTGTCTGAAAACCAGTCACAGCCTGCAACATCCCACATATAATAAAGCATCCATTTTTTCCCGGCCTTCTTCTAGGGCTGCTTGATTCTTGGAGAAGGGAGCCTATGGTGTTTCGAAACGTCGGTAAGCAGCTGCCAGCCTACACCTCGTAATATCCCAGAAGCGCGAAGGTTTCATATTGCGTCTTCATTAAACATACCAGTCACCCAGTGATATTAACTTAGAAAACTTTCTTTGTTCTGCTAATCATGTAGAATACGGCATTCTGTGGGGAAACGCAGAATTTTTTAATGTTAAAACACGTGACATATACGGAAATTTCTTTTTTTAATTCACTCATTTGTAAGTAACTCCAAGATGCAAAGAAAGTTTCGGGAAGCTGATTGTCTATCATGTCGTCAATAAATCTCAGACATTTAGATATCTCGAAGTTTCCCTACTATGTTCAGCATAGGCCATAATGAGGTGGGCTTACGCGTATACACCGTTATTATCGGAAGACCTGAAGAGCAGACACTACTTATAAGCTGTAGACGTGGATATGTGGATAACTTTTAAATACATGTTAAAGAAATAGGACGTGGGCTAGATTAATTTGGTTCGTTTTAGTGTCTGTGAGCGGACTGTTGTGAACCTTTTATCAAATTTCGCTTTGGATGAAAACTGCGTAATTTGTGGACTAGATAAGCGAAAATTAACTTGCAAAGAAATAAGTCGTTGCATTCTCCGGTATAATACTAGAAGAATAGATATTTGCTCTTGTTTACGTTCAGGCTTTTAATGAATTTTGTCCATAATGCGACCCAAAACTTTGCTCACCTCTCAATTCGCTCGTAGTAAAATTATTGTTTATACATAACAGCTTGTCACCATATTGAGTGAATGAATTACCGTCACCACAGCTTATATAGTGTCTATTTTGTTATAATTAAAGCCTAAATTATAATAAAATAGACGCTACATAAGTTGTGGTGACGGAAATTCATTCACTCAGTATTGATCCAATTCACAACGGTATGCCTAGCATAGAGCTTGTTACCATTGTTATCAGTGTCACTACTTTCCACTTGTTGAAACTTGTAGTGGCCTCTTGCGGTATTCGTTGCATCTTATCTACGATTTCTCACAAATTCTGACGAAGAAGAAATTTTATTACATAATGTAGAATATGGAAAGTAACAGTTTAGGGGTGGGGGCATTCCAAAAACACGGCATTCCATTAAAAGTATGGCTTTTTCTGTAAATTTTATGATTAGTTGTGTATTTAATTTCTTCTTTTTGTTTTCACGCCTTTTATAAGCCTTTTAACAGCTTGTACAGGACGCAAATAAATGTGTTGTAGTATATGGGTATGCCACTGTTGAGTTGACTACTGTACTGATTGCAGCAGAAATCTCGCCCGTGTTGCCATGCAGGTCTCGCTTGAAATAATAAGGTTGGATAAGGTCAGTCTTTGGTGAGTCGTGCGTGGTAACTGGAAACCTTGGTTAGTGACGAAAACGTCTCTCGATTGTGGCGGCAGTTGGTCCGTCAGACCAGTGGTGTGGCTTCAGCAGTGGGATGCAGTTGCTTCTGCAGCAGACAGACGAAAGCAGCAGGCATCAAGTAGCTAGGTCACTCTTGCCACTGCACTCCACGCGAAGCGTTATTAGGGCAATTGAATCAAGGACGATAAGATGGGCAAAACATGTAGCGTGGATACAAATTTTTGTTTGGAAGCTCTCACTTTGAAGCTTGTATGGGGTAATAGTATTAAAATGGATCGTACTGAAATACAGGATATCGACGTACACACGCAGGCTTATTTGTTTCTGCGCATTCTCCTGAAAGAATTATTGCTGTCTGTCTACAATTCGTGCTTTATGCTTCACCTATGTTATCTTTGTTTATTCGACAGCAGTTGAGGAAATTATTCATGCTTATGTACTTACTTGACATCCTGGGGACAGTATTCTTTATCCCTTTAAAGACGAAGTTTATCTGTTTTATATAAGTACTCAGTGCTTACCGCGCTAAAAACACTCTCCACTTTGGTTATAAAAACCAATCTCTTAATGTTTTATAAGGCAAAAGTTGCTGTTTGTTCTGAGATCCGTACAAAACACATAAACGCAATGTGGACACCACGTAGAATTTGTTAATGTTAAACCTGATCGTATGTAAAGTTACCGCTAGGCTTTAAAAGGTTATATCGATATTTGTACGTTACTGTGTGAGAGAGCCAGAGAGATTGGAACTAGGTTACATAAGGTATTTACGTAATATCTCGCGTCCTAAAACAATTCTTCATATCTCAGCGACGTCAATTTTTTTCGCTGTATTTTCACGTACGCTTCAATGAATACGACTTAAGCCTCTTAATCAATCCACAGAAAAATGGACATTTGTGCCCATATGTTGTATTTTATTCTCATTCTGTTTCATTCCTTAACGCAGTTAGCCCATAAGTGCATGACAGGTTTAGATGGCAGCCAGTATTTATCAACATTACACTCAGGCCGACATTTAAAAATCAAGATGAGTGGCATTTTGCCGGAAACGGAATTCAGAACCGATAATATAAGTACTTCTGTCTCGTTATTGTCTAATATGTACAAGAGTGATGTTATAATGAAACTGACCACAACACTTCAACGTACTTAGCTGTAAGGTAAAGCAGTCCCACTACAGGCCTGGAGAGGCCCACAGGGTTCCAGGAGGTCGAGGCTCCCAGATTTCTAGACAATCGGCGCTTGAAGGTGGTAAGTTCTCAGCCCTACGCACTGGCCGCGTTTACCCCCCAGGCTGCTACTCATTTCTGTTAGAGGCTGAGTCGACCCCAGGGCCATAGTGCGACCGACAGGATTATGTCAATGAAAAATCCACTGACACCATCGGGAATCGAACCCGCGACCTGCCGGTTTGTAGCGCAGTGCCTCAACCAACTGCGCCACCGCGGCCCCGTACTTAGCTGTACCTGGGGTTCTAAGTATTAACCTGAGGCAATTTCTCCTCAGTAAGAATGCCCCTTGGCCGCGCGGTCTGGGGCGTGGGCTTTCGGCCTAAGGCTTGCTGGGATCGTGGGTTCGCATCCCAGCGGGATGTGGATGTTTGTCACTTTCGAGTGTTTGTGTGTTGTCAGGTAGACGTCCCTGCGACGGACTGATCACTCGTCCAGAGGAGTCCTGCCGAGTGTGGTGTGTCTGAGTGTGATCTAGGAACCTCCAGAAGTAGGCGGCCTAGGCCCCATTTGGGCTGTTGCGCTACAGGAAAGGAAACAGTACCCCTGGTTGCCAGATCAGTTGTTGTGACAATGGTGAAGACGGACGTTACTGTATCGTCGGCTATATACCGGACCTCCGAATTATATTACTTATGAAATTACTTCACAAAACTATCACGAATTCACGTTAACTCGATTTTTTAAAACAAACTAACAAATGCTCTTAAATTATCCCAAATTCACAATATTGTACTGAAAAAACAGCCGATCCCAGTGGCCGCGCGGTCTAAAGTGTAGGTCTGCGGCCGAGCGCTTCCTGGGATCGTGGGTTCGAATCCCGCCTGGGGCATGGATGTTTTTCTTTTGTGAGTGTTTGTGTTGTCAGGTAGAGGTCTCTGTGACGGGCCGATCCCTCGTCCAGGGGAGTCCTACCGACTGTGGTGTGCGTCTGAGTGTGATGAAGTGAAAATAAAACAACCTCGACACCTACTGTGAGTAGGTAGAAGAGGTCAGGACTACGAAACGATAATCAAAGGACACAGTTTACTCCTACATGTTTCGGACCTCGTTGGTTCATCATCAGGAAACACATCAGTCCTTGCATAAAATAATAGAACTACCATTCAACGCTGCGTAATACCCCAGAAGAGCGCGTGTCTCATCTAAAATAACAATGTTTGGTCTAATTGTCGATGCAGAAGAACTGCTGCTAATTTTTCATATAGTGAACTCTTACACAGTAGACAAGAGCAGCGTGTGGGTAATTCAGGAGTGTTCACGGTACAAAGTGCTTCTGTTGTTTGGTGTTAAGGGAGTCGAAATATAAATACACGGAATGGAAAATATAAAATCCACGTAACTTCTTTCCATTCTATTTTTGTGGCTTTTACTCCAAATGTTCGCTTGCCAGAATGTTTGAAGAGCTGTTCTATTCAACATATTTAGCAGGTCCCCTTCTTCAAACTGGCTCCGTCTCGTGCAGCAGAGAACAGCAAAGAACGCAGGGGAATGTGAGAAGTTGTCGTATGGTAATCGGAATATGGTGTCTACATTTATGAATAATTTAGTAGCCACCAGATATCCTTGATATTACTTTATTTTATCTCCCTGAACTGAAACATTTAACTGTAGATCCCAAGCGGCCGTTCACGCGCGTCTTAACTGCACACCAAAAGGCACGAAGCACATAACTGCAGTATATCTGTACATGAATATTTGTTTGGGTGCACCTGGACTTACTTTTTTTTAATGTTTTGACTGATGTAATTCATTTGCTTTCTTGGCCGTGGGGAATGACCCGCGGTGGTCCGCATTCTGATGATGGATTATCTTTCTTGTCATCAGTAGGACTGCACCTACAGCACCTACCGCGCTACCAACCACAGTTACAAATTATACTAACATATCCGGAAACATTGTTTCCTTCGTATATTACTAAAAAAAATAAAAAGATTTTTCACAAAGCGAGTTAAGATAAATTCATATGGAGAAAACAAGATACAGTAAAAAGAATATTGTTAAAAGAATCTTGAAAACTGCCGTTTAAGAAGACGGCGTAAGAGATGAATGGACGTTCCTCTAAAGCTTTGTAACATGAATGTAGATTGATGGATGATACTACAGTTAGTTTAGAAAATACATTAGGATGCTGGTTCAGTATCGTTTCCAGCGATGGGCTTTGCTTTATTAGTTACATGCTTGGCTGGTTACGTGATTAATTGGTGAGTTCGTTAGGCACGTGGTTCGTTGGTTTTCTAGTGCTGAGTTGCCTTCTAACCAGTAAACAAAATGACTGGAACCACTTCATATCATATTGCTTTTTGTGATTTGCGTACGCGAGATACTTAAAAGCGTGCGATACTGAAGAAAATAAAAATTATGTACATACATATATATATGCTCAATAATGATACACAGCTTCCTTCCTCTGCTGCATACTCCAACAGTCATTTCCCTGCCACTTCATCTTTATCACTTCCCAGAGTCCTACTTTGTCTCCAAATTACCTTTACCAGCAGGACGAGCGGACACAACATGGGAACTTTCAAAGCCTTAAATTTTGTGTCACTTTTCCTGTGAACAGTATGTTATGTCTCCGAATAACTCCCTCCTCCCCACATCGCTGTCTTCTTTCCTCGCTCTCTTTTCGGACTTCAAAGGGTTAAGCCGACAATGGCGAATTGAATTTAATGTGTAGTGATTGCCAAATTGGTGAACTGTTAATTCACGGTGTTACAAATTGATTCACACGTTTAGCTGACGACAGCCTTCGTACGTAAAATGTATTTCACTTGCTCTAGTTGCCTTGGGAAACATATAATTAAGTTATACATGTCAAGACCACCGTTCCTTACTGTTACTTCGGCAGTGTCCATTCTGATTGAACAGTCTTTGCCGTTGTTTCTTGGTGTTGTGCAATTGTTTATATACAAAATAGACGGACGTACACTTTTTTGTCCGATGTCTGACTGCTTTCTCTGTGAATATCAGAGCGTGTAGGAACTACAGTTTTAAAAAACACTAACACTGAAACTGGAAAATTAAAGCGAACCGTAGTCATGTTCTAAGGAAAATTAAATTTTTTCCAGGACGGGAATCGAACCACGCATTACAGTAGCTTATACTGGCGCCTTGAAAATTAAAATTTATATTGAGGTTAATTGCGTCCGAGTTATACGTTCGTAGGATTAGTGTAAGGCTACATTAATTTTTTTAAGTGTTTGTACGCCAATGTCAATAACTGACACTTCTGAAGTATTTTTTCACTATTTTCGCTAGGCTCTCACTCGCTGTTATTCCGATCTTAAACATAATTCCCCACACTGAGCTAGGAACCGAGAAAACGAAAACTTCTCGCCGACTGTCCCAGGTGAAAGGAAGAAATGTTAACATTGGTACTACGAGTGTTGGCCTTCTTGCGTAGAGTCGTAGTCTGAAGTTACGTCGTGGGTGGTTCCGACACCGATGACGTTAGCCGAGACCGGTGACGCAAGTCGAGACAGGTTTCCTCATAAAAGGAATGTTAAAATGGAGAGAGAGAGGGTGGTCTCAGACAATATATTTGACAGAGAATATATATACATTCTTACCAAAATTTTATATGAAATTTGAAACAGAAAACAAATGACAATTTAACGTGGAGGCAGGTCATCTGGGTCATGTCCAGTATCCAGCAATACAAGTGGCGATGCACAAACCCCTGAAGATGACTTAAAGACATACAGCACTGACGTCTGGCGAGACAAGCACCGCTTCTTTTCCTCATAACAAGCAAGCATCCCCGTAATTCCTTATCCAGTTGCTGTTGGTTGCTGCTCCTACGAATCATTTCGTTTCGTAGTCCTTACCTCTTCTACCTACTCACAGTAGGTGTCGAGGTTGTTTGTTTATGTTCACTTGATCACACTCAGGCACACACCACTGGGTGTTCTCTTGAATCATTCACTATACCTGCCTTCTACTTCTGTGAATACTGTTATGATTAAAATACATGAACTACGAAATGTAAAGGAAGCCTTAAAAAACTAAAACTTGGAAGATCTATTGTAAGAAATAAGAACTAACAACACAAAAAGTTGGCACTTACGTTCAAAGTAACAGCTGCAGGGTCAGCTTTCCGGATGAGGACGCAGCGCATCATGACATCATAACAGACACACAAAGCACCGTGTGGTAAAATGCACAGTTTCTTAATGTAGAGTACAAGCAGGAGGTGCATGTTGGTACAACTGGAATGTAAACAGTTAAAATTAATTTTAAATAGGCATAAGCTTATTGCAAGATGCGCTGAAATAACAGCCTGAGATCCAACAGGGAATAACTGATTGTCACAAAATCAAGCAATTTCCGACCTGTCTTCTCTGTCAAACAACTAACACAGCTGACTGGATTTTCCGTGTTATGCTTCACTCCTTCGGGCAAATTCAGGGAAGTTGCCTCACGTAAGGCCCCAACAGCTTCTTCCTACCTGCGTTCCACTTCATTATTTATAATCGTTCTGCCATTCGATGTTATATAATTCGAGTTACTAATGAGGTTGCTAAATAAACGAAAAGTTAAATAAATTGCGGAACACTGGACAAAATGTACTGAAAAAGAAGCGACTACGTACAAAGTAACTCTACAAGGACCTCACCTTTACTTTATCTGTTGCTTAAGAACTTGAAATAAGAGTGTCTTAAATCTTTTTCTTATCTTCGTATGGGTGTTGCGAGTTCATGTGTTTGTGTCTACTAACTCAGAGCAAAATATATAATAGGGGCCCGCTATAGTGCATGACATAACATAACATATTCAAGAGTGCATCAAAACAATATCCGCCACTTGATTCGCGGGGATCCGCATAACTTGAACCCGGCTGCTCTGTGGAACGGGGCGACACACAGGCATCATATATCATATAACCAGGTTCATAATGAGGCGGCGGACCTATTGTAGTTCGACTGCTGCAGACCATCAGACGTTCAGGAAGGGGTGACAGTCTAACATGCAGACATAATATCGTATCATCTAATTAAATTAACAAACACTGTGAAGAAATTACGTAAGTAAACCTTGAGAAAACTCAGGACTTCCTTTTCTCTTAGGCATTCAACAACAATTTGTACATGAAAACAAAGACTTGTATTGAGTGCAAATTAATCAAAAGAAAATTGTCTGTATCTTGTCATAGCTCTTCTTTCTTGCAAGAGTTATATGGCTTCTTATGGAGCAACTAAGACTGTCCATTATTTATTAGCTGCACTGATTTCTCTGTAATTCTTTAAGAGGACGTTCGATTGTCAGTTGCCACTGTTACACAAACATAATGAAAATAAAGTATGCTGTTTTTAAATGATTTTTTTCGCGACTGACACTGAAAGAATTGAGACATCTTTAAAAGTAGGTTATGTTTGTGAATGGGATTAACCTAACTCAGTGGTTTGGAGTGTAAACATCATAGTGATCCTTCGGGTTACGGAGACAGAATTTGATTGTTAGCAGTATTTTTTAAGAAGTGTATGCAGCACTGACGTGAATAAGTTATTGGTTGGTAACTGAGTACAACTAGACTGTGCACATTTGTAGAAAATTTGTTTGAAATTTAGGCCCATATTGTTTGGTACAGGTAAAGTAAGTAAAGATGCCCCTGTTCAGGCCAAGAAGGTATCTGAATAAGTGGAGCTGTAGCTTCGTTTATTTATATCGGATTAGAGAAAGATCAGGGGTCACATTAAGGCCCTGGCCGCTTTACTCCCGACAAAAGTAAGAAAGTTACGTATTTTGTGGGCATACCTATTCTAGAAGAGGACGTTCAATACGTGGCCCTTTCGTTGCAAGTTTCCTACATTTTACTTACAGCAATGCATGTATCAGATAATAATGAAGTTTGTGAGGATTCAGTAAATGATGCTGCTCGGTGAAAGTCATAATATGGGGGTTGGGGGGGGGAGAGCAACGCGTTTCTTTCTCACACTTCATCTTTCCAACGTTTCATACAAATCGGATTTCTAAGATCGTATATACATTTCATAAATAAGAGTCTAACCCGCTTATAACGACATCAGTTTACGCGACATGTCGCGTATAACGTTAGATATTCTGTGGTACCACTTAATTTCCCATTGTTTACCATATCATTATAAGACTCGGTTAGAAAAACACTCGTTTACAACGACACAAAATATTCAGTCCCTTTCATGAAGTTATAGCAGAGTATGACAGTGTTTAGTGTAAGACTTAAATATATCATTCCTTTGTACGAGTATCTGCACTTATGCATTCAGTTTATTAAAGCTAAAGGCATACTTGATCTTTGGAACTGACATAAATTTTACATTAGACAGTCTGAAGTTTTGTATACAGGTGTATAAGAAGGCTAAATACTCATCAGTATAATAAATAAGCACACAGAATTAATTTAAAGACACTAATTTAATCACTGCGTTAAGAGCAAGCAATATGAAACATCATCACCTCATTTCGCCAGTGAATTATACGTTCATAAATATTATATATTTAGCGAACCTTAAAGTTTTCATGATGCTGTAGCTGAGGACTGCGGACGCTGCGTCTCTGGATTATGTGTTCCCGGCACTGTGAAAGAATAGAGTGCCATCAGATTCAAAGGTCCACTGTTTTCAGACGTGGAGGCACTGTGTTTCTTCGATAGGTCGGGAATCGATTAGCGAAAGACGCGGCATCATAGTCACAATGAACGGAGAAATCAGATACTATAAACCTTAATTTAATGTAATGCGTTCCAATTTGTTTATATACTTAATTATTTTGTACATCACAATCAAATACAAATATGCATACGATAGTAGATTTGTATTTGTGTTTGACGGTGATTTACCAGTTAAATGATAAATGACTAGATATTGTTTCCTTTAATAAGTAGTGCGGTAATTCAATATGACAGAGCTGCTTGATATATAGAAAAAATAGCTCTTCAAGGGAAAAACAAAATTGAACACGCCGTATTTCGTGACGTAGCATTTGGAATTTATCAAGGCATTCTTAACTTTCAAAATGTGTAGCTTCACGATGCACGCATAAATGTAGTTTTATTTACGGCCTTTCCTGCAGCGATTTTCACGAAAGTTACCAGTTCTCAAAATAATTAGTTGTAGATTTGTTATACCGAGTCACACATAAATCGAAAAATAAACGTGGAACCAATAACCAGAACGCCTTTATATTCCTGCGTAATGTGTGGCTTTTATTGTTCCGGTTTTCAAGGAATTTACTATAACTCAGTAAATCTGTGCGCCATCTCCTGTACCGAATCTGATCGAAACCGATCGAAAAATGTATGAAATAAATTTCATTTTACGCCCTTACGTGAAGTATGTTTTCAAACACCGAATTTCACGAAACGCATAATTAGTCTCTCGCATTATATATGGACCTTCTGTACCCAACCATCCAAATCGGTCTCGAAATTTAGAACGTAGCGGTAGAAATTGATTTACTCCCTTCAGTAAGCTATGATTGTCATCTACCCTATTTTTAAGAAACTCCAGCAAACTGGACAACCTTATTAAACTTATACACCATATTTTAGCAAAGTCCGACAACTGGTTTAGTTGCTGATACTAAGTTACAGACGGACAGACGGACGGATAGTCAATCAACTCCCGGTTTTGATGGAATCAGAAAGTCCATTACCATTGGCAGATGGTCGTTTTTAAATAATAAATACATGTGCGGTTTCTTTCTTTGTCTCTATCTATCTATCTATCTATCTATCTATCTATCTATCTATCTGTCTATCTATCTATCTGTCTATCTATCTGTCTGTCTATCTATCTGTCTGTCTGTCTGTCTTTCTTTCTTTCTTTCTTTCTTTCTTTCTTTCTTTCTTTCTTTCTTTCTTTCTTTCTTTCTTTCTTAGTCTGACCTGTTTCTACCTAATATTTGTAGGTGTAGAGGGTTACTGTTGCACCTGATCACATTCAATGACACACGCACACTCGGTAGGACTCCTATGGACGAGGGATCGGCCAGTCGCAGAGACTTCTATCTAACAACACACAACAGTCACAAAGACAAACATCTATGCCTCCGCCGGGACTCAAACCCACAGTCTCAGCAAGCGAGCGGCCGCAGACCTACGCCTTAGACCGGACGGCCACGGCGATCGGCCTATATGTAATATTATAAGCTTGAATTTTCGAAAGCTGTGAATGTGTTGAATTCTTGTGGGTCATGATAGTGAGGCTGTGTAATCCGGTAGCTGTTTGGCAGCGCGCCGAAGTGTAATAGTATATGCGTAGCTCGGGTTTAAATGAGCTCATACACAAACTGTTTATCGTAAGGTTTAGAACGTCATTTCCTAAGGTTATGTAGCGTCAGTGATAGATAAATGAAGGAGCATGAAATGCTGGCGGAAGGACACTGACAAAGGACTTGGAAACACTCGGAGAAAACACCTGTCCAATTGTTACTTTGCTTTAGGTGTACAGTTTAAAATGTCGAGTGAGCAGTTAAGTCGGAAAGATATGAAAAGTGTCGTTGTGGTCTGAGTTGTTACCCACTAGTCCGGAGAGTGAGTGAGTGAGTGAGTGAGTGAGTGAGTGAGTGAGTGTGGCGGACTGAGCAATACTATGAAATATCTGACAGAGGATGGCCGATGTCCCGGCTGAAGTTCGAAAGGCACGCCCACAGAATCCAAGTCCGAATCGCTAGGGCTTGGTCCAAATTTACATAAATTATATATGTCTGTGTATATTGAAACCCTGCCTCTATTTCTATCTGTGAAGACAGAGGCAGTGTGTCCCTTCTACCTGCCTACCGGAGTGCACATGTCTTAACATAAAAGAAACCAGTGTGGTGCTATACAGACAACCATTGGATAGACCCAAAGCGTTAATTTTTATTTTGAGCCGTTATCTTCCCGTACCTTTTCAGATCATCGTAGGAATAGAAGTGCGCCTAGTGTAAAATAATGGTGCTGTCTGTTTTACAGAGCGTTCTTCTTTCTTTGCTTACAGAACTGTACAAGTTACATTTCAGTAATATACAAAGGCGTTCCACATGACACTTTATCTAAAAATAGTCACCAGGTTGTTCTTTATCAGAACGACTTATCGAGTACAGACTCGTAAAGCGACTTAAAAAGCACTTTGCATTTGTGTTCCGTAGTACAAAGTGTCACTGGGACGTTCTGCATTCTTGATCTACGACACATAAGTAATGTCCCTGAGGACTTACTCTTTTCTGATATTAGAAATTGACGTAAGGGAATATTTTTAAAATTCTTTCAGTCCTAAAGTGTAAATCGTAATTTAATATACAGCGAAAATACTTTGACATCAAAATCTGAAATTCCGGTGATGGAAGAGGTGACAATAAAAAGCAAGGAAGGTGACATGAATATAAATATCTTATTCTTCTTTCCCTTAGAAGATCAAAGTTCTTCTACACAAGGTTTTGTAATACTTTTTCTAGTTCACAAAAATAAAAAACGTTTCGCTTCTCCATTAAAAGACAGATCGGTTAATAGTGTTTAGGAACTATCTTCATTCCGATTGTCACAGGAGACCCGTAAATAATTAAATGGACAAAATAAAGAAAACTTCCAGTGTTCATATGGGCGGCACATATATGTAGTAACCACTCTTCTATAGAGGGTTAAGTAGACCCCCTTAGCTCTGATACAAACATCGATTCATGGTTTTGCCCGGAACAACTTCTCGCTCTGCTGTTTTAATAACTGAAGCTCTTAATCAGCATATAATAGACATTCTACGTCCTTTCACACTTTATTGAAGGTTTCGCTTCTCTGTCGACTGTCCCTTCACCTGGAAGAGCATTTTAGTTATCCGAAGTACAGCGGCCACCCGCACAATAGAGCTAGGCCAAGGTTGGGCACCAGAACGGTCTTAATGCATGTTAAACGGATGTGGCTAAATTGATCAGTAGTTTATCTCGAGGTAACATAGCACACTCTCAAGAAAAGATGCTCAGAGTTTGTGGGCTTATTTGCACATTAAAGTGGTTGCTTATATGATTACGCGGCTGTAAAAGAAGCAGAAAACAAGCGACATGCAATCAGCAGCAAAAATTGCGCTCGTCAGATGTAATTCTTAGGGTCACCTAATGAAGAGACAAGATGGGCATGGCATGAAGCATGCATGCAGGAGATGAGAATTTCGTAAGAATTTTGTGTCCGAACACATGGAAGGGGGAAAATACACGTCCATGAGGGAATAATATTAAGCTCATATGTAAGAGTGTGAGGGCGTCGAATGGAAAGAAGTGCCTCAGAGTAGGGACCAGTAGAGCGCTGTTACATTCGGGTTCCGTACAAGATGGCTGAGTAGCTGAGCAATGCTGCCGATGAACTTCTTGTGCAATGAAAACCAGAGGAAGCAGCAAACCGCAGGAAATAGCGCCATACGTCATGAGAAACTTTGTTCAGCGAGGTGGGAGGCCTGTTGTCTCCTAGCATGACCGTCCAATTGGAGAGAGCGGATGTCGGTTGAGTACAACTCACTGCTAGCTGGACTGCTAGCGGTGAGTTGGTACGACTGTATTGTCTTCAAACACACATCCGGCTTCGAGGTTTTATTCGCCAGCCATCCTCACGCAAATCAGCTTCAACCTGCATTCAAATGTCACTATATTTTGTTACTTCTAAATGATAGTGAACCTGGACAGGAAGTAACCTGATAAAATCGTGTAATCATGTACATCTATAAACAATAGAAGTACGTAATGGCGAGGAATGGACATTACATCATCAAGCGCAGAGAGAACAGAAAATAAGTTCTCGGTTTGTTGTTGCTTATGGTTCGCCTCGCGACTTGTATAACCGCCTCCAGAGGGCAAATTGTAACAGAGACGACAGACAGCGTGACTGGGTAATTCATCTTACAGGAGCGACGTATGGTGCAATTTAGAAGGGACCACGAGCCAATACACCTCGGGTGAAAATTTGTGTAGCCTATTTAACCCTTCAAAGACGAAAAGTGTGTGATTTATATAAGAAGTCAATGCGTACCTCGCAGTAAACACTTTCAACATCCGTTATACAAAACCGATCAATTAATGTTGTGTAAGCCAAAAGTCGCTGTTTGTTCTGAGATCTGTACAAAAACATAAAAGCAATGTGAGCAATTTTTAGAAGTTCTGAATGTTAAACCTGATGGTATGTCATGTAACCGCTAGGCTTTAAAATGTTAAATAGTTATTATTAAACAGCAACTATTGGCTGACTTCTTTGTAGACATTACGAAAGACACACAAACTGTGTTAACAGTTTGGATAAAAGATGCCATGACGTGTGTCCTGGAGGTGTTAATACACACATCACCCCGAAAAAGGTGTGAGTCCCAGTCGGCTTCCTCACACCCAGTTCTAGGTACAATAAATGTAATTAGTACATACATGTATGTGACCATCTTGCTGCAGGTATAAGGATGATATTAAAGCGGATCTTAACTTGGGTAGGAGGGTTTAGATTAGAATCAACTGGAGCAGGATAAGGTTAATTGTCGTGCTGTTTTGGACATAATCATGAATTTCCGGTTTCCATAAACACGTTGTCTTTTTTCAGAATAATTAAGCGAATATTAATTTCAAAAGAGAGAGACTAGTTTACGAAATCAGTTCCTTTCATACTTGTTCACTTGATCGATAGGTTACTTAATTAACTACCTGATGCTTGGCGCGTTCTTATATACAGGAAGTCAGTTTCTACCTCATAGAGAACACAACCAATGTCTATTATAAAAGTAATCCATCAGTGTTGTTTAGAGACATAATCGGTATGCATTGCGAAAATTATACTATGCACATAAATTAAAGGTTTAACGAAATGCAGAGTATTTTAACGTGACAGCAGCTGGTGCGTATTTTTACCGACATTCTAAGCGGAATTTCGTTACTTTTGTCTTATACTTCATAAATGGTCACGCCTGTCACTGGAAGAAATACTGTAGTTGGGATCATTAAAGTCCCTTGACGTAGCGGACGTATAATTAAAAATCGCCTTTCAGACCTTTGTGATTGCATGAAATACTTTTAAAGTCAGTAAGGAAGGTCTTACTCTTTTTCCTTTCGGAAACCATTCTAACACTAGATAATGTACGAGACTTTTTATGCGATTTGAGGTTTTCACAGAGGTATTGGTATGTGACGCCATGTAGACTGCTGTGCAGTAATATCAAAACTTTTCGGACTGCCTTAAAAGCGGAGGCATGAAAGTCCTCCGAAACGTTAATATCTGTGTACCAGTGTCCAAGGTGTCCCATCCCGAAAGACATAATCGCCTTTGAAATATTTTCATTACACATGCACACTGCTGCTTGGTATTCGGAAGACTGCGCATGCAGATCTCGAATCGAAAACAGAATATCCTCTGTTGTGACGTTTCGTGGTTTTTCTTAGTTACTCCACGTAAATTTCGGAAGAGGACCTTCACTTAATCACCACTTTCTTCCATGTCCTTCTCAATCACCTAATCATTACAAATTAAAAGTTTCGTTAAGTAAATCAAGAATAAATAAATAGAGAACATAAGTGGTGACTGCACTGACATGTAACGGCAAACAAGCAAGTCACTTGCAACCGACAACAATATCTGACTCAATTCAATAGTAAGCTTTTCTATTTATGTTCCCATCCAGTATACTTAACACAATAGAGCACAGTTGTTTAAATTATAACCTCTTGCTATGGTTGTATTTTTATGTACCTCTGATTTAGTATTTAAAAGCTCTGCGTTTTACCAACTGATTGTATTCGTGTTTCAGTTCAGTGCGTTTAAAAAGGCGACGATCAGCTTTGCCATGCCTCTGTGTCCGTCTGTCCGCTTGGAAAACCTCGACACCATCTGGAAGAATTTTTGTGAAATTTATTTTGTGGACTTTACTAAAATCTGAGGACAAAATTCAAGTTTAGTTAAAATCGGGCAAATAAACAGACACTTTATATGAAGGCCCACCTCCATCTATCACAATATCTCGTAGTTTGCGAGGTAAGTGCACGAAATACATTTGGCGGTCTGAATGCACTGTGGTACCACGCGGACGCTGTTTGCATGCTGGGCAATTAGGGCAAACATACAAACACACTCCTGCTTAATATTGCCGACTTTATGCTTGACTCTGAGTAGGTATGCAATATGGCGCCACATATATGCGTTTTATTCTGGTGTAACATAATAATCCAACGACCTGGCCTTAATGTTCTTACGTCACGTTCCTTTGCCGTTGCGGATATTCTTCTTCTTGCCATTTATATGAGGCGTATTTAATGAAAAGAGAAACGTGCAATAGTAATGTTGAACTTTTACTGATTTTATCTGCGATTATGGAATTTGGTGTGTACATAGATTCGTAAGAAATATTGTTCGTAAGTCATCAAATACAAAAATATTTTGAAGTGCTCAAAATTTAAGGTTACATTCGTCGTAGCCCTTACCTCTTCTACGTACTCACAGTAGGTGTCGAGTTTGTTTATTTTCATTTGAGTATACTCAGGCACACACCACAGTCGGTAGGACTGATCGCGACGAGGGATCGGCCCGTCGCAGAGACAACCTGACAACACAAACACTCACAAGAGACAAACATCCATGCCTCCGGTGGGATTCAAACCCACGATCCCAGTAAACGCGCGATCGCAGACCTACGGCTTGCGCACGGCCACTGGAATCGGCTTTAAGGTTATATGTTACCAATAATTATAGCATAGACAAAATCACCATTAGATACAGAAGCAATAATTTCTTCAAAGGAAAAAAGATGCTAGTAATAGCAACGTTTTCTATAACAAATATGCAAATGTGAACAATAACAAAAGTATAAACCCCGTAAATTAAATTTTAATTAAAATATACGAGAATTTAAATTAAAATACACGAGAAGATCCCAGGAAGCAAAAATAAGAACGTGCCTCAGTCTTAATTTATGTGTACACTTTAAGATGTTTTACCTGAGCCTTCGGGTTTAAAGTGTTAGAACCAACTGTTAAAATGCAATAATTGTACTCTTCCGCTATAAATATTGAGGAAAATCCATTCGGAGTTACGTGCTGTGCCCACACTACAGACAGAGAAAGATATCTTTGCATCTGAAGCTCACGTCTCTATCAGCGTGTCCCTTTGGCAACGAGTATCAGCACACTAGCTCTGCCACCCGGCAACCGAGTAACCCAACCCCTTCTGCCAATTACCCATCATTCCTGTCACAACGTAGTTCGTGTTTCTGTTTGCAGTGTGTGTGGCCTGTTCTCAGTTTTATTTCAAATTAAACGTGTTTAATGTAAGATAGAATGCTTAGAGTGAAGTGATCCGTGTGTAATATACGAGTGTTTGTGTGTTGTGATATTATGAAGTGTTTAAAGTGGTTTGTTATAATGTTAATCCAAGTGCATGTGCTGATTCAGTGTGCATCCACTCGCAGTTTTCAGACGTGATGGACTGGCCTTGACGCCATTGTTCGTAAGTAAGGCAAGCACTATGAGGCAGTAACACTGAATACGGGACGGTTTTTATTCCGCATCCAAAACGTAAATAGTTACACATTCTTACTCTGTAACATTTCAGAATGTAATTTTCTTTCATAACAGGACTATGTATAAACAAATCAGGAAGTTTAAATATAACCTACACCTTCGTTTGTGTCTTGCAGATTCGCTTGTCTTGCAGAACTCAGATTGTGGGATTGTAACGGAAATAAATTCGTCCCCTATTTCAGTGTTTGCCAATCTTCCTGTTACCACTAGGTAATCTCAGCAATTCTGCGGCCTACCAATCGCAAATTACCACAAATCACGGTAAAATTTAATGTCGAAATATTGTATTTACACAAAAGAAACTTACTTAAGCCGTGGTAAAACCCCTCCCATGACTCACCTGTATTGCGAAAACGATAAATTGCTTGGCAGTAATGAAAATGATCTAAACTTTTAAAAAACTGAAAGAAGAAAATTTGTTACAGTGAGTAGAAAATACTCAATTCGCTGGTCTCTGGGCTCCCAGCTACAAACCCAGTCCCGTTTGACGTTAGTTCCCTTAATAGGTTTGGCTTTAATATGAACATGTTTTTTTAAATTAGTCAGATTTCAAGTAATGTTTATTTGTTGAGGGCGCCCAGAATTTCTATATATAGTATATTTACATCAAGAGGATCTCAGACGAAAAGAGTGTGAGCAGCAGTTGTTCAAGGCAGTTACCACACACACACACACACGCGCACGCACACGCACACACGCACGCACGCACGCACACCAACACACACCCATACCCACACACATATGCAGACACACCCAGACACACACTCACACACACACACGCACGCACACATACACGCGTAACATGAGGTAATTTTCTTTCAGTTTAATAACCCCCTAAAGCGAGCGTTATTATGATGTAATGACGTCACAAACCACCTTTCGGCAATAGAAATTATGTTGAATGCTTGTTAACATATGAATATGTACACTGGATGTCTCCTAACAAATTTAAAACTTGAAGTTGGTGGATGGGGGAGAGGGGGCATAGGGTGAAAGGATTCTTCTTCCGTGAGGTAGTTTCCATACGTCTTTAATTTCAAGCTCTAAGACAAACAGTATTACCTTGTAATTAATATTAATACATCAACCAACAAATGCACACCGCCTGACACGATGCACACCGCACATTCTCTAGCAGGATGAGATCTCTTCAGGTCAGAACGGACTGAGGAAGACGTTTGTATGCATGTTCCATAAAGAGTGTAAACAACTGAAAACTTCTGCCTGGAACATCTCACTTTAATTAAGTTTACAGTATTGTGATGTTATTTCTGTTAACTTTATGCACCTTGGACTTTTAATATTTTAATTATTTTAGTCATTTTAATGAAAGTGACAAAATAGCTACATAAGCGTGCTGGCTTTGTGTTCCTTTGTTCAGATAACTCCCTGATGATGGTTCCTCGGTGCCGAAATACGTAGCAGTTTTATGCTTACTCTTGAATATTTTCATAAATGCATAAGTTGGTTAATGTATTAATTGCATTTCTGGCTGATGCACTAATTGTAAGAATATTCACGGTATGAATAACATAAAATATTACTGTTTAGTTTACTATGCAAGTTAAAGAAAAAGAAATTGTTTGAAAAAGGAGCGACCTTACGTCGTGAGGTGTATGGAGGTTTATAGTACACACCCCTAACGTTGCACACCGCACTGTTGAAACGTAACATTTCTTTCTGAGGAGAAGAGCATATGAAACGGCCTTGAATGAGGTACCGTTACAAACGTCCCAATATTCTTCACTCTCCACATGACCACACCTATATAAGGATCTTCCCCTCCACCCCCACCTCTCTTTCCCACCCTGCCTCCACGCCCTTCATCGCAAAAACGACACAGAGCCAATAGATTTGAAAGTTATAACTTTCATTAAGTTTAAGGACATATTCGCCAGTCGCTTGGGGTTCAAGGTTCTGAGAGGTGGGGAGGCGGGTCTAATACTTTGAGAAGAGGCTACATTTTGACATCCACGGACCATATTGCGTCCACGAATAAGCATAACTCACACGCAGATGTTTATTAACCTTTTAAAGTCTAGCGGTAACTTTACATACGACCAGGTTTAACATTAAAAAATTCTACGTGGTGCCCACATTGCGTTTATGTGTTTTGTACGGACCTCAGAACAAACAGCAACTTTTGCCTTATAAAACATTAAGAGACTGGTTTTTATAACCGAAGTGGAGAGTGTTTACAGCACGGTACGCGCTGAGTCCTTATATAAAACAGATACGCTTCGTCTTTAAAGGGTTAAAGCTGCATTTATATTCCTTGCCGTGCATGCACGGAGTATGAAATTTCTCCTGCGAATTACAGAACGAACCTATCCCAGTGACCGCGCTGTTTAAGGCGTGGGTCTGCGGCCGTTCGCTAGCTGGGATTGCGGGTTCGAATCCCGCAGGGGACATGGATGTCTGACTCTTATGAGTGATATGTGTTGTGAGGTAGAGGTGTATTCATCGGGCTGATCACTCGTCCAGAGGAGTACTACGGAGTGTGTTGTGACTTGAGTGCGATCGTGAAGGCTCGATAAATGGGCAGGCCCTGGCACACTAGGGGCTGCTGCGCCATGGTAAAAAATATTACAAGAATGTAATCTTGGTTGTGCGTTATAGTCTAGTCGACCCTTGTATTTAACTGCAACTTCGCGTTACACGTTCATATGCTAATGGCTGGTGGACGCGGCATTTCACTAACTAATCAGAATAATAAAACACGAAATATTTTATCTTCCCAACTGCGCAGTTTTTACAAAGGGAAATCCACAGTGAAGCTTAATGCTAAAAGCGACCTTGGCTTTAACAATTCCAGGCTCAAACCCCACTGCCACTATAAATGATGGATAAACAGCATTATTCAAAACATGCAACTGAATTATTACAAATTCCTGCTGCCAGAAATCTGAAAGTATAACACTGTATGGTAATATAAACAGAAGTTCAATACTGGTAACATCAGTCTTCCGTTGAACACCACTCCTATGTCTCTTATTTTTCTACGATCTGCTTTAATATTATCATTAAAACTGGAACTGTAATAGTTAGTGCTTCTACTTCTTATTCAGGTGGTGTTGGATTTGGGTATTTAACAGAAAAAATATATGTTTAAGTGCTCGGTTTTGTGGTTTTTCCGAGTCACTCCAAGAACATTCCATGGAGTGTATATTCAAACACACAGCTAACTTCCCGTATGTTTATATTTAATGCGTACCTTCCCATTCGTAGATACGTAACTCGTGATAACGATAAATCGTAGTTGAAATTAAACACTCGCGTAATAATGTCTACGAGGTATGATACTAGGTGAGCGAAAATCATCGTGGGTTGGCACATCTTCAAATTTCGGATGGAGGACACAGTCTTCAGATGTGCCGTAAGCTGCGAATCTGTAGAGTAATAAACCGAGGACAGCCAGCAAATGGTGGTTCTTCAGCTTGCGACCTGATACGTCCATAGAGAGTTCCATTTTGCCCCGGAGATGGAACGAGCCTTGATAGCAGTCTGCCGACCCCTGAAGGACAAAGGGATTTCACACACATATGTAGAAATTACGGAGCAATTAAGAAAACATAACATTTATCGTAAAACCGAAAGAGGAACTGCCATTGGGGTGTTTCAAGTGTAGCGTGTGACAGTGACAATTGCGTTGAAATATGTTTTAAAGAAAGCGGTTATGATTGTGTGGACTGGATTTATCTGAATCAGGACGCAGTGTATTTGCTGATTCTGGTCTTGCGACGATAAAGAATTTTTGGATCCTGTAACATGCGCGGAATATAGTGACCGACAGAGCAGCTGTAAGGTTCCCGAGAACGACTCTGCTCCTCCGAGGTACAGGGCAAGTGTCCTCGTTCCCTTTCTCACCCAGTAGACTACAGCACGGTAGAAACCTGTAGACTTCAGAACCACTTCCTCCTTAATCTGATACACTTTAGTATAATACGAGTAAGAAACAGCAATAACTTATTTCATGAAGCAACGTGTTTCTGTCTGCACCACAAGTAGGTGACTGTAGTTTATATTTTGCTTACCGCAATCAAAATGCGCTTGGTCTGCTGCATCAGATGCTCATTTCCTTCTCCATATTATTTAATATTGGCTGACGAAATTGTAAGCACAATGACCTGTCCGGGATCAAGCCCTAGACAGTACGAATATGTCACTCCAATTCGACAGGTTTCTTGTTTATTTAACGCGGCCTTCAGGGCCTCTGAATGGAATTTGAGAATAATTAGTTGATAATTAATTGTACAGGCACTGTCAGGCAGTTATGTGGCCTAATTTTAGGTAACACCCTGGAATCTTGCTGGAGGGTCTGAGGAAACCTAAGAAACTGTCCTTCCGGAAAGACGATCTTTGGTGTTAGGTTTTAAACCACAAACTCAACAGTAAGAAGTAGAATCTTTCCCACTCAGCAGCGACATTTGTTAACTTCAAATACAGTTGTAACTCTTTTGTTGTATCGTATACTCCTTTATTACATATTTAGACTACTAACACAGAAATAGGATCCAGTGAAGTACAATAAAAACTTGACTCGTAGCTGTTCAAAGATAGAACATAGCTTTCAGTCGAATAGCCTCTGCTCGCATCCACTCCACTGGACCCCATTTCACTCATGAAGAACGACAGGAAGTAAAATAAATTCTAGGCGACACCACTGAACCTGACTTTGCAGCATGCTAAGAGTTATATTCGGTTCGATCTGAGTGGTCTGGATTCGGTAGTTTTCTCCGCAGGCTTTCGGTAAGACGTGTGTTACCATTTTTGGAATTTGTGAGTGTAATTGTTTTGGTTAAAGACGATTTTAAAGATATTTCGCATTAATTATGCCTTGCTCATTTTACTTATTTGTTACGGAAATAGGCTGCATGTTATGAATTCCTGTCTGTAAAACCGAACCTGATATGTTCTGGAATTTGAGAAGGTTTCAGTGTTTATTTCTCATTGAATATCCATTGGTCATTCCTCATTTAATTATTTTTTCAGAAAGCTTTGTGGATGTTTTCCCAAAAGTTTACACGTCATAAATAAGGCATATTTTTCCCTGTCTTAGTTGACGAAATGGCTGTGACTCAAGTCGGCAAACAAGGTCTTGCCCACATTCAGTTTCATATCCCCATCGAAATCAGCAGTGCACTCAGTTCTTTTGAAACAGTGGTTGTACCTACACGTTACCTATACGTGTACCTACACGTGTGCCTATACGCGTACCTATACGTGTACCTACACTGGTACCTATACGTATACCTATACATGTACCTATAGGTGTACTTACACGTGTACCTATACGTGTACCTATACGTGTACCCATATGTGTACCTACACGTGTACCCACACGTGTACTTATACGTGTACATATACGTTTACATTTACGTGTACCCGTACGTGTACCTATACATGTACCCACACGTGTACCTACACGTGTACCTATACGTGTACCTATACGTGTACCTACACGTGTACCTATACATGTACCTACGCGTGTACCTATACATGTACCCACACGTGTACCTATACGTGTACCTACACGTGTACCTATACATGTACCTACACGTGTACCTATACGTGTACATACACGTGTACCTATACGTGTACCTATACATGTACCCACACGTGTACCTACACGTGTTCCTACACGTGTACCTATACGTGTACCTACACGTGTACCTATACGTGTTCCTATACATGTACCTACACGTGTACCTATACGTGTACCTACACGTGTACCTACACGTGTACCTATACGTGTACCTATACGTGTGCCTACACGTGTACTCATACGTGTACCTATACGTGTACCTACACGTGTACCTATACGTGTACCTACACGTGTACCTACACGTGTACCTATACGTGTACCTACACTTGTACCTACACGTGTACCTAAACATGTACCTACACGTGTACCTATACGTGTACCTACACGTGTACCTATACGTGTACCTATAAATGTACCTACACGTGTACCTATACGTGTACCTACACGTGTACTCATACGTGTACCTATACGTGTACCTACACGTGTACCTACACGTGTACCTACACTTGTACCTACACGTGTACCTATACGTGTACCTACACGTGCACCTATACGTTTACCTACACGTGTACCTACACGTGTACATATACGTGTACCACCTGCTAAAATTCGAGACCTCTGCGTTTTGGCCACGAAGTGTAGTGACGTGTTGCTTATGATTCATAGAATATACCTCGATTTTTTCCATAAGCACAAGTACCTTGGTGGTCTTGGGGCAGTTCATGTATTTCATTTACTGTGAGGTGAAAACTGAATGTTTAAATTTAGATAAAATGCAAGCTTCAAAATATTTAGATATGCACACAACCGCTTGCCTTTCACTCTGTTCAAACGTGTGTTCCAGGCACGACACTTCACTTGAAGTAAGCTCTCATGACAGTTTACGTGACACGTGCTGTTACACGTTACACCATACTGGATATCCGGGTTTACTTTACGTAACAATTATGACGGCGTTTTTGAAGTCCTGCCTGCAAACTTGAATGCAGATGGAATTCTGATAGTGTTATATGTCAAGGGGCCACTTGGAAGACTAGGAATTAAAATTAGATTAACAAAAGTCTGTGACATAAAGCTCTGTCCGTACTTAACTGTTTATGTCATTAAATATATTTTAATTAGTCACACTAATTTATGCTTGTACTAGACTCACGAGCACCATGCCCAACCTCCCGCCTAACTGAATATTAGGCATCCTTATATGATAATCACTGCTTTCTACATAATATGATCTTAGATCTAACGCTAGACAGTGTCTTCAAATAAAATACTTCTCTCCCTCCAGGCAAAATCTTGTTCTAGACGTGAACAGTTCATTAATAAATTGGAATTTTTGGAGATTACCTTCTGGCGCGACCTGGTAACAGAGGCCCTTCCGCGCCACGCAATTTCGTGGCTTTCTACGTCTCACCCAATACTTGCCACCATTAATACACAGAAGGCTTTGTAAGGACCGCCGCTGGTTTTTGCAACACTGCACTTTGACTTCCATTACTGTCTGATCACAACTCTTATGTGAGCCATAGTAGGAAGGGTTTAGGATCAAATTTCAATCTCAATATACCCTCAAGATCAATGTAAATGTAACACAGACACAAGCCACAAGACGTATCCATAAAGCGTTATTTCAGAGACGTAACGGAGCACACACTTCCGGCTGCTTCCGCTACAGCATACAAATATCCTCAGGTTTTGTACAGTGGAGACGGCTTCAGACGCTAACATATTAAATGAGTCGTAAATAGCCGCAAGGAGTTGGTCTTTCGGCATGTAGGTAGGGTGGAAACTCGCGTTTCACCTTATAATTCAGCACGTCAGAGTCACGGAGTCGTTATCTCTTGCAAACTGTAATGAATTTTCGAAGTAAATAAGTGTGGTGAATTTCGGTGTATAGCTGAGTAAGTGTTAGCTTCTCAGAAAGGAGTTTACTCCACACAGAGTCAATGTTGGCTTAACTTTTTGTCTCAGACTCTTTCATCTGCTTCAGGATTACAGAAATGCACTTCATGAATTTACATAGAACATCGCTAAACCACAAAATATTAAATAAAAGGATTTACTTTCATTTATTTCGCGTAATTCTTTTCTGTTGGCTCCTACGCTTTAAAGATTATTAGCCCAGTCACTCTAAACACGACCACACTCATTGGCTAGATAAATACTACAACACTGAAAACTCAGTTGAATCCTGCACATAGAAAATGTTTGAGTTGCAGCACCGGATTAAAAGTTATCAGTTGAAAAGAATAGTTAATTTACGAGCCTGCAAAAATTTCGTATGTATGTTTGGAAGAGAAATATGTTGCATTGTTTGAATAACACGACACAAATTATTAAGTTCATTTATCAACAAGAAGACCTATAGGATTGCGCAAGAAATGTGGTATGTAATTGAAGTTGCAATAAGTAAGGAATGGTACGCACACCATAACTATTACGGTGCGTTAGAGCCTCTAGAAATCTGGTCCTCTAGAGAGTTTGCAGTTTCTTTTCCAACATTCTAGCAAAAACGTGATATGAAATGTAAATGCGCGCAGAGCACAGATGCGAACCCTCATGCTAGCAGAACGCGAAACAAAACACTCACGCTCGCAGAGTAGTAACAAAAATACGCATGCCCGCAAGCCAAGCAGAATAGAGCTCATGCTCTGAGAATGTAGATGGTAACTTGCATGGGTACGAAGATGCACATGCCCTAAAAATGTACACGTATCCAAGAATATTAAGCTCGCTTTCGTTTGTGGGGGGGCGGGGGGTGGCTGCAACATAAAGGAAAGGTGAAATATCTGAGAGGTTTTCGCGAAGTCTCCAGCATACAATTTCAATAGTTATCGTAGGCGTACAGTCTCAGACCCAAACGGGGGGGCGGGCGTATTAATAGGCGTTCCGCAGGGCTGCGGTCTAGCTACACAGTGACATTATCCTACACAACACGTGGATTTTCAGCAGAATGTGTGTGGGTCGAGTCCTCCAGCGACATGCTGTGTGTCAAAGGTTTTCGTTATTGTGTCGGCCCCTGCATAAATGACAGACTAATTCTGGCCCCGGTCATTGTCTCTCAAGTAGATCGTGCTGTCTTACTTATTGCTAGCTCTTATCGTACCTTATCTCTTAAAACACAAAGTCACTACGTGTAATGCACAGATTGCTTTCACTAAGAAAACCTTTGCATTTGATGCTCATGATGTATTTATCTATTTCGATGATTTTTCCAACAAAGGCTGATTATTTACCTGAACGTCCTTATCTTGTTGGCTTTGTAATGGAGATATGTTGTGTTCCTTGTGAGGTATAAACTGGATTGTTAAAGTATCTCAGACTTAAAAGTATCTCATTTGAAACACAGTATTCTTTAGTATAATTCAGGACTTTTCAGTTTTCGCTATAACCACGTCGCTTTGTTGAGCTACATCCAAAATTTTGGCAAACATTTGGGTGGCTGTTGTCAGGCTCCATAATTTAATCTCCGCACTCACAGTTCCTCTATTAAAAATTATCCCAAAAAAGTTTAATCCGGGCCACAGCCCCTCATCCTATTTCTCGAATATACATATTTAATATTATCTCATTATCTACACGCATTCCTACCAGCGCGTCTTCATTCTTCACATTTCCAGAACAAAGTTTCTTGTGACTGTCATACGTATTTCATGAGAGCTACAGGTTCCACTTGCAGGCCTAGAAATTTTAACGTTTCTCAATACCTTGTATTTACATTATGTGTAGCTATGAGGACTGTATGTTATAGTATGGTTATATATTCACAGGACAAGATCCATAAAGGATCGTGTAGTGTAGATATTCGTATGTCATTAAGCAATGCACAACAATTTATCAAATAATTGAAAATTTATATAAGGCACGTGCCATTTACTATATATGCATCATACGAAAAGGACTTGGGCAACAGCATGTCTCAACATGTTTGTTGTCGCAAATATGCTAAAAATTTACGATTACATAGCATGATAACGGGGCACTACGAAACATAAAATGTTGTCTTAGTATTAAATATATCATAAACACCATATCTTTTCGTATTTTTACAACTTCATATTTTCACAGGGCTGCGATTTTACTATTATATTATGTATTTTAACATTACAAATTTTATCATAATTCACTAGGTTTTAAATATTGGTATGGCTCTCTGAAAGTGGCGGTCGGTCGCCGAAACATGTAGGAATGGACTGATATCATGTATATGTATTTTTATGTGCAAGTTATTGGTCTTATAAAATAAGATTAAGTTGCAGTTCTATACGGTTGATCTTCGGTTTCTTAGATCGAAGGCAGCAGGGAATATGATCCGTGTTCTGTGAGGCAGTTAACAATAGACGTGTTCCAATGTTCTGGAGACCGTGTACATGAACCTCCATGTAATGAACTCACTGAAGTCAGTCTCCTTTACACCAGTCTTACACTAAGGCTGTCACCCCCGCTTACAGCCCGCTGCAAGACCTATCGTTAACTAATTGACACCCGAACGGTTCTTGAATACTAACTCCAGTAATATTTGTTCAGCCATAAGAAAAGTTTTCCATCGTTAGATCACGTACTTATGATTAATTACTGTTGATACGATGCAATATGTTAATTACTTCTACAAAGTAAAAGAAGCAGTGAAAGAGGACGAAAAGTGAACGTGTAGTAAAGAACTTAACCCTTCTGGGCCTGAAGTTCATGCAAATAATATTTAAAAATTCAGTCACTACCTCGCAGAAATAGGTGCGGTTACGTAACAAAGAATATTGTTTATTGTTGTTTGTGGATTCGCAATTTATTATGCGAACCACTGGAAATCCATAAACACAACTTGTAGGTAAGATGCAAAAATGTTGAATGTCACGGCATGTATCACGTAGAGGTGATTCAGAGGTGTCTGCCAGAATTCTTGGTTGAATTACTTGATTTGAGCAAAGAGAAATACGAAAATCTGGGCCTACTTGGAAAAGTTTGAGTTACGATAGCATGAAGCTAAGAAAAATCCATGTCAGGAGTAAGGAGTTTTAATTAAAGTTAAAAATGTCCCTAATTTAACTAAGATAGGTGTCATTTAATAAAGGAGCATGTTCTCGAAATTGTTCAAATTGTCCGCCTGCATCTTGAAAGTATATTTGGACACTGTGCTGCCGGTCACATCAATAAAAAATTACAGCTTTACAGATATTTAACGCCATGTTTGAAAGTTTGACGTTTACTAGATTAAGTGAAAACTCAGATAAACTCATTTCTTAAAGAACAGCTGATTACGTAATGTCATTTGTCTAAGACTATTTAAATAACATGCGTTAACAGCAAAGTGACGGGTTACAAACACTTCTATAACAGTACTAACTGTATTCGTCACGTCACACAATGTTTCTATTGAATTTCATGACTTTTAATTAAAATTTATAATCTACCTGTCAACTTCTGCTTCGTACTTACTCTCCTATAACTCTTTCTTATTGCTGCAGACATTCCGATAAAGAGAAGGCTAGAAAACAATGGAAACCGCTCTTCCACGCCAATTCTTTCTGGCCTCAATTTTAGGCGCGTTCGCAAAGGTGCGAAAAGTGACTACTAGCCTAGTCATATCTGCCTGTCCGTCCGTCTGTCCGTCCGCATGAAACAACTCGGTTCCCACTGGAGGGATTCTCATGAAATTTTATATTTGCATATTTTTCAAAACCCTGTTGAGGAAATCCAAGTTTAAGTAAAATCTGACAAGAAAAACCACTACTTTACTTGAAACCTATGTACATTTATGATAGTATCGCACCGAATTCTTCAAAGGATGAGAAATATTTCAGGCGAAAGGGAAGACAGTAAGCCTTTTCAAATTAAACGTTTATGTTTTCATGAACCTTCATTGTGAACGGGCGTAATTTCTTGTTTTCCATGGTACAGGCTATGTAGTTTATGTTTTGTGCCTGATTATGTTACTCCATGTTGGAGTTCCCTTGTGAAGTCTAAGAATTGCCAGTTTTTCACCTACGATATGTATTTGGAAGTTATTCTAGGTAGAAGGTAAGATTGCCCGCCCTGGTATGAAAAGTTTTATGCGTTATATATATATATATATATATATATATATATATATGTATATATCCCCTTTACGATAGACCACTCTCAGAACTTAACTTCTACCGACATTCAGGTTGTGTTTTATGTAACGCAGGCCTAAGTTTTATACCAAACAATGCGGACAAAAGAAACGCTTGAAACACATGTACTCCATCAGCACACAAGTCAGTTCCTATACAATTTCTATTATGTTCACTGCATAAAATAGAAACATATCCATTGGAGGTTGCCTCTCATTGCATCTGTTTACAGTCTGTAAAATTCAATTACAAACTACGCTAGGGATTTCTTTTGAATTTGGTTTTATGAGTTTATTAATATCTTCCATAACTTGTAAAAAAGACAAGAGAGGGACAAACAAATAGCAGGTAAGGAGAAAGCAGAAATGTTACGAGTCTGAAGTTTCTCAGACATTGCCGCTTAGTTTTTCTCCTACTGGTAGGTTGAAGGCAAGGTAAGGCGTTGAGAGGTGACGTACATGATGGGAAGTGGACGGTTTTGAGAATGCAGCGGAGTCAAGTATTTGATCAGTCAGTGCATAAGGGCTAAATCTTGATATTGACATTGGAACTGAATATCTTACTTAAAAAGCAGTTTTTGTCCAGCGTCTCTCCCACACATTTGACCTCGGAGTGGACACCGGTGATGATGTATTCAGCGATTCAAGTGCACGATAGACCCACATTTGAGATGTAATCTTTTGCTCCGCCCTTCTGCCGCGGTCCTAGTAGATGACAACTACAGACACTGCGAGGTATACTCTGCCGCTGCTGCTGCTGCTGCTGCTGCTGCTAATGTGTTCTGTAGCCACGGTTGCCAAAGCGATGTTTAATGTGTTACTATAATTTATGCATGTGAGTCGAGTCCACATTAACAGTTGTTTAAACGCCGGAGTGTATGTTAATTTGTTAATTACAGTGTTTGTTCTTTAACTTTTCACTTGTGTGAATAGGCCTGAATGCTGATGTAGTAACAATAATGGCATCCACATTCCGGGCGAAGATTTGTTATTATGCCACATAAAGTGCACTTTTCATAAAACTGAAATTAACCTTAACAAAAACAGATCGTCATAGCCGATATTTGCAGGTAGGCCTAACATGTACAGGTCAGCTCGCGCTTGATTAATTTTTGCGACACAAATGCCGTTTGAAGGGTAGAGATACAGCTGTACAAAGCTTTAGCCTGCGCGGGTAGGCCGGGATCATCTGCTGGTTTTACGTCTCTGCCGCTTTATGATCAGCGACAGCGTGCATTACGCATGTGGCTGGATACACTCCGGACAAACACCGTTGTGAAGACCGATTTCTATCTCTGCCGGAAATTGAACCTCCTGTCTTTCTGGCCACAGACAGTCACTTTATTGCCTGACGTATATTAGGTCCTGCGCTGAATTTATCTTACTTACTTACTTACGTACTTACTTAGAATTTTAACTTCGAATATTGTAATATCTTATATATTTTTAAATAAGTGTTAGGAGCAGGATCGACACTTTATGTCTCAGTGCAATGATGTGTGATTTGCCGTATAGGATTTCCTTATATCTCCAGCAGGTAAACATCACGGACTCTAGTACACAAAATTGCAAGTGGCTTATTCGGAAAACATTTGTAGACCTACTTTAAGAGAATAAAAATTTTCACTCTTGTTTAAACTATTTTTTCAATATGGTTGAATCAATGTCACAGTGCAGTGGTGAATTATCATACTTCCATTTCGGAAGGCCTTAGGTTCAGACTTCGATACGGGACTAGTTATCATGGATGAGATTTTTTGTGGTTTTTCTCAGTTACTCTAAGCAAATGACAGTATAGTACGTCAAATTAAGTAATGACTCCTCCCTGCCACATCCTTTCTAATTCATTATCCCCACGCTAGCCAATATTGTCCCGACTACCAATGACGGTTTTTTAAATAAACTGTACACAGAAACAGGTAGGATGTAAGATCTAAAGATATACTATAAAAAGAACGTATCACCCTGTGCGGTGTAATAAATTCATTGTTGAGCCTTGTTTGGCCAGCTGGTGATTTTGTGTTTTCGGAATCAGTGCTTGTATATCGTTGATTAACTCAATGAAACCTGAAATTCACAGAAATAAAAGTCTCTGAACAGCCACTTCATATGTCACAGAAAATACACTGCCTATCCCTTGTAAATACCAGCCTGTTAATGCAGTGCATGGATATAAATTTTGTTATTCTAAGAATAATAGGGAACACAAAAATTAGATTTTATGTGAAATATGATATGCAGTTAAGGTACCGCATATGGCAACCACTGGGCTTTAAAGTGGTATATGTCAAACGCTGGATTTTTATGTGTACTGAATGAAACATTATAATTGCTGGGGTATGGCTTGTTAAACACAAGACAGTGGGAAAACCTGTGGAGATAGGAATATATGCGGATTAGTATGACATGTCTAGTCGCCTTTATGATGTGTCTTAATCCAGTCCCGTCTTTCAGTGTGCGAACACTCTGTATTCATATTTACCGACTTTAAACACACTGCATTAATTTATAGGGTTATTGACAAGCGTCAACAGTTTGTTTTTAACTTTTGATTAGTGAGACTAATGACAGGTGATTAATATAAGACTAGTACTATAGTACCTTCAAGAGAGCACCACATAAAAACACGCTTCCTCCTACGTATTTGTAAACTAATTCTCTGTCACTAATCTGCCATCAGCTCACGATTATTTTGACGCCATCATTTAGATCAAGTAATTAGTAATTTACGTTTCAAAACAAAAATAATTGACAGATGAAATGAATATGTTTTCTTGAATTCTAAAAGAAAAGTGAATTGATTGCCTGGGGCAATAATTGAGAGTTGTAACCTTAATTAAGCTGTCTGTCTCTCTCCTAATTGTGTCAAGGTTGTTAGATTTTCTTCGTCTAGGGCTTAGACATCACAACTTTGTCTTCGAGGACGTCAGACCCAGTCTGCTTTTGATAAATTGTACAGTAAGCACAAAGCGGCAGACACCGCAGAGTATAAGTCATAGTACAATGGAAGACTACCGTACTGGCGTTTACCTCTCTTTGGGCTGCCTTACTAAGCGCAGAAGAAAGTAATGTACGCCTTAGCTGTGAAAAGAAATACGGACGTCATGAAGACATTAGGTACATAACTAATTTACGAATTAATTGAAAATTACAGATGTAACAGTGTTAGTCGCATGCATCTATGAAGAATCCCGCACAAAGTTATCCGTTACCACTCAAAAGGATGAAGGTCTTTGCGAAGATGATACAAACCTAGGCGAGAGGCCACTGGGTCTATAAGATGTCGTAGAATTCTCTTGCCCATGCTGACGATAGTGACGTGAAAGCAGCGACGTATTTCTATAAAATTCTATGTATTGTTTCTGTCTTTGAAAGTTTAATTTTTGAAAGAATTCGGCGACTTTCACGCTTCTGTGTATGAAGGTGACATTTGCATATGTCTCTGAGTTGTCGCACACCTCCATGATCGAGAATTAAGACACGGCAAAGAGACACTTTCTGAAGAAGACGTAAAGAGATTAGGTCCGGAAATTCGTGTAATTATATTATGGATCTCTGTAACATAAGAACATGTTTATTAATTAATATTACGGTCTGATGACATTTGGTGCTGCGTATTCTGGTAGATACGTACTGCCTTTCGGAAGAACATTCTACCCTCATCAGTCTTCTACCCCAAAGACAGAAGCAGCGGGTTCCGCCGAAGAGGAAGTACGTTCCCATGTATCAGACTACATGAAGTCACATTCCAAAAGGCAGTAGTCTAATATGGCTGTGAAGGCTTCAGATCGATATTATTAGTGTTGAATGTTGAAGAAACGAATACAAAAGTGACCACCCTCATCCTCAGTACACATCTTGCAAGTCAGTAAACCAAGGGTGTAGCTTGCGTAGTTTAATTAAAACTGCCCTTTACGTGGGTTGCAGCATCCGAAGTGTGAACCAAGTATCGAGTTTCGTGTTCCAAACTCTTGCTGGAATAACAGAAAATTGACGTTCCCCCCCCCCCCCAAAAAGAAAAAAATATACGGGTTTGAGTTTTGAAAAGTTAGGTAACCAGCCCTGTGGACAGCTATGACCGATCCATCCAACAGCCAAGCAATGATCGAGATACATTCTCAGTCCATGCCTAAGATGCCCAGGCGCCGTGTCTTGTTGCACGTACAAAGTCGTGCTTCCAAATATTCATAGCTCCTTTTTTAAACTGTTTATTCGTGCATTGTGACGGAGTTAGGAACTTATGAAACACCAACAAATGTACTATTCTATAGTTTTTCCTCCTATATAGCCGAAACACGTATGAGCCATGAAAAAGGCAGCGCGAATAAAACATGGAATAGCGCATTTGTTGGTGTTATACAAGTTTCTAAATCCATAGGTCCGTCAGCCTTGAGATTCAAACCTGGGCTTATGGCGCTTCTGATTGACAATAAATTACACCGAAGTTAGGATATTATTACATAAACTGCCCTTTGTATATGGAACAACTACCAGGCCTAATTTTGTTTTATTATTTCCAAATGTTCTAACAATTTTAGAGAGATTTTGCTGCAGTGATATGTGTTTTTAAATTGTTTCCCAATATGTTCATTACATTTATGAGTCGTCTTTAGAACACGTCATTTGAAATTCTTGTTAGTGTTTTGTAAGTTTTACTAGAAGCGGATATTTTAAAGGAATCCCGAAGGTTATTAATTTTCAAAATGTTCTAAGTTATATGTAACAAGACAGGCAATGTACGTATAACGAATTATTGAGGCGCGTTCGCGTGACCATTGTTGCAATGGAAAAGAAATAATTATTACACGTTCTGAGTGCGTGTCTGTAGCCTTATTTATCCAGCATGCAAAGCGCATGCGCTGTATTATATTGTCATCTGTAGCCTGTCTGGCTGTACCATATTTTTCCACATTATCTGATAAGCACACTATTTATTTTAAAAAAGTTTTGAACATAAAATTTGTTTTGATTTTCTCTACAAATTTTGTCTGCAGCATTTCTTATTCTAAGAAGAACTGGATGAGATATTATCACAAACGTACACAGGCCTTCAAGTAAAATACCCGTTCTTCTTTTCAGATTTTAATCAAACTTGAATTTTCTCGGAAAATTTTTGAAAGAATACTCAAAGATCAAATTTCTTGAAATGACATCTAGTGGGAGCCGAGTTGTTCGATGCGGGCGGGCGGGAGGACATGAAGCTAATTGTCGCATTTCGCAATTTTTTGAACGCGCCTAGTAATGAATAGACGTGGCTGAAAATGTGTCCAGTGGCGGGCGGCATATATAATGAGCGTGCTTGGACTTCTGGTTCTGTTGCGACATCCTCATGTATTTTGTTTGACAAAGTAGGCCTATTAAATTCGTGGTAGCCTAATTGCTTTTAAAGACAAATTAATACCAGCATCCATCCATTTAGCGCCCTGCCTTTCTTAATCCCAATAACATTTACTTCTTTCATCCGTAGAGTGAAGCTATGAAAAGTAATTGCTAAAGTTTCTGTAATTATTTTCTGAAGATGGAGGCTGTATGTTGCGCCGAAACATTTATACCCATCTCTCAGATTACCTTTGCCGTAACTTAGAAGGCCACAAAATGAATTTGAAATATTTCAGTCTCTGAGTATGTCTGTGCGTGAAGATGTATATGTTGTTCTGATATTTTATCATGAATAAGAATAATTTGCACAAAAATTTTGCAGTTCTGAAGACAAGTTTTCATTTTCCGACACTTTATGAAACCTGTAGTTGAATAAAGAATCCAAAGCATAAGCAAGTGCTTTGTCATTCTAAAGGTGAACAGAAAAATTGAGGACTGGCCGTGTGATACACGTCAAAGCGTGTCAGTTGGCCCAATTTTCACATCACCAGTCATCGCCCGTGCAAATTACCTCCAGTCCGCTTCGCTTAACACAGCTTAAACCAAGGAGGATGCGCCGGAGTGGAACACTAACATATAAAGTGGAGCGTAGGATGTCATCCTAAGCGGCTGCGTTGTCTTAAAATTCCCGTGCAGTTTTGACAGGTGAAACACTGCAGTTTCGTTTATAAGATCCTGACAGTGTTATAGCACATTTAAATCAATTAGCTTTTTCCATCGTCTGGCATTTTAAAAATAATATAACGTCAATAAAATACTACATTTCGGGGACAGGATCAGTTCCCTTCTTCAGGCAGGGACGGATTCTGTGCACGCAACCTAGTACTTTACTTGCTCTTTATTACTTTTAAAACACTAGAGGATGGGCAAAGTCCGTAAAGCTAATAATCATAGGTTATGATTATTTGACTTTCCCTTGGAATATTGAAATATTACCTTTATATTGCGTTAAATTTTGGTCTTTGTAACAGAGAAGCAGTGTGTTTTCCAGGAGGTGTGGATTCAACTTAGAAATATAATTTCCATTACCTTTGAGTGTCGAAAGGTTTATGTTACTTGGTAAAACGAGAGCGTTTGTCTTGGTATATTTCAAGAGATCTGAAGGAACTGGCGTGAGAATGACGACATTTTGCCGAGGTGCGAAAGGAATGGTCTTTACATTACGAAGCGACACATTTCGTTGGGTTATGTACCTTACTACAACAAGCTAAAGTGTACCTTCAGGGAACCGTCGAAAGACAACACGCGTTTCTTTTGAGGTCAGGAGACTGCAGGTAATGTAGGCAAGTGAACGGTTAGGCCAGAGAAAAATTATGCGAAGAATTCTGCTGATTGAATGAAATTTTTACACTCAGTTTCCTCGCTTCTTCTGCATTTATTTCCGTCTTGTTTGTGTGGCTCTTCTGTGTGTCTTCATTATCGATTTATTTCTCTTTTTCCTTTATTTATCTCTATGTATTTCTTTTCTTAATTTGTGTATTGCAAGGACTTTTGGTGATGATTTACAGTTTCCTTCGAAGCATTGCCTAGAACATTGTTCTAGAAATATGCACTAAATTAAGGAGGCTCAGATTTATATAAAAGTAAAGTTCACCCTATAACAGGACATGAAGGCCCAGAAGGGAAGTAAAATTATAGCTCTATTCTTTCTTTGACCTCGAAGCTAGGTTCGGGTGGGTGGTTAACACCACACCCAAGCCGCCTTATCCCCGGGAAAGGGACCTGGTACCCACTGTGCAGGATGCTGGGTGGGTCTTGGGGCCAGTCCAGACAGGTAGGGAAAATGTCGCCCGCCCCCACTGGGGTTCGAACCCCGAAACGTCCATGCCGTAACGAGTCGCTATACCGTCTGCGCCATCCAGGCTGTCTCAAACTTATATGGTGTGGGTCTATTGAGTAATCCTAAAAGAACGTAATCGCTGTTGGCTACAAAATTCTGGCATCAATTACGGGTATGCCGAATTCAAAGAATTCTTACTGCGTATGGTTTTTATCAAGTAATTCTTGCATTAGAAACAATAATGTAAAGAAGTCTGGATTGAGCTGGCTCAGGATAGGGACAGGTGGCGGGCTCTTGTGAATGCGGTGATGAACCTACGGATTCGATAAAATGTGGGGAATTCTTGACTAGCTGAGGAATTGTTAGCTTCTCAAGAAGGCCTATGCTCCGTGAAGTTAGTGTAAAGAAGTTAAACAGCACATGAAAATGATCTTAAATAATGGATATACCTTGCTACATTGTTTGTCCTTTCCTGTCTCATGTTAAGGAAGCCATGTCGGAGTAAACATTTATTTTTCAGCCAGATTAATTTATCTCACAGAACATGTTACGCCAATGTGGCTGTGGATACGCACCCACAGTCACTATGTTCGCATTGCCAAAACACAAAAGTCATCATGTATCACACAAACTGGGAAGCATTTCGTAACTAGGCCATTCTGATCTGCTTTTCGAAAGCTGTTGTAACAAGTAGAAATAATCGCCATCAAGGATATGGAGTGAGATGGACAGATGCCGGTCATTGTCCGTACCTGCAGTAACGACACCCTAAGAATACAGTGTTTCTTTTTAAACCCTCTAAACCTAGCCACGTTTTCCTTGGCAGAAAAATACCACGATATATATGCACCCATATTTATGACAGGGACGCACAAATCTGACGGCGGCGAGTTAAATTTCTTCGTCCCCATAAGTGTGTATCTGAAGGTGCTACCGTCTTTGCGGTTGGGTTCAGAACGAATGTGGAAAATGTATTGCACACAATTTCCAGGGATTTACCTTCCCGACTTTTCATTCTTCATTGCTTTTCTTGTTGATATTTTGGAGAAAAAACTCCTAATTTTGTTCATTGCGTAAATATGCTTTATCAATTGAGGATGCTTCATAGCTCCCTGTTTCTGGTGATAAGGCATTTTGAATAAGGACTTGCTAAAGCTAATTAATGCGTGACTTACGAAAATCGTGGAAGAGGCTGAGCCAGTAGGAACAGTCCTGTCTTGGATTTTTACATTTTGAACTAGGTTAAAAACAGAAACTTAATCTAGCATAACGAGAAAATAGCGAGTTTATTGGATTCGCTTTCGTTTTGTGTAGTTTCCAACCTTGGACATTATGCTACGCGCTTAATCGTGCATTAAAATCTCCTGGTTGTCACGACGTGTTCTGTGTGATAACTTGTCGTGTGACACTTGTCGGAATCTTTCTTTAAGTGGGGCGTTTCAGGAAATGAAGCTAGTGTTACATTTGTAATTACAGAGGTCGCTGTTACCGACGGCCGCATATTTGCTAGCCTTCGTCCTTAGCCACGAGGACTCAAGTTTGATTCTTCACTGAGATTTCCAATATTCTTTCCTGATCCGTCCAAGCGAGTTTTGGCATGAGCCGGGCATATTAAAGTAGGTCACGATCCCTTCCTCCGATATAAACATTAATTTTCACACTATGTATCCAGTTCTTCTGTCTTCCTCGTTACGCCTTCTTAATACGGTGTGACTCTTTTATCTTTTTCTTTAGTACGGCGTCTGTCAGGGGGTTTCCACAGGATGCGCTCTTTCTGCACAACAAAGCTATAATGCTTGGGCAAAATAAAATACTCTCCCTATATTTCAGAAGAGTTGTCAGCTCCTAATTTTTAGGGTGATTATTTCGACGAGAAGTATATCACGAGTGGGTAAGAAGAAGAAGAAGAAGAAGAAGAAGAAGAAGAAGAAGAAGAAGAAGAAGGAGGAGGAGGAGGAGGAGGAGGAGGAGGAGCAAAGTGTAGTTGGCAAGCCTGAAAGTTTTACAAAATTTGGATAAATTCTTGGTTAGGCGAATGAGTAGTACTTTCTCAAGCAAGAGTGTCTTCCTATGATTTAGTTAATTAGTTAGTCACTTTGTCAGTTGGTTCATTAGTTAACTATTTCTATGGTCTGGCCGTCTGTCGGCCAGTCATTTCAATTTGAAGGAAGAAGCTCTTTGATCTTCAAAACACAGGCTTAGATAAAAGTATAATATAGAAATGGGTCTTAATGGAATAAAATGCAAACGCGTTAAATTGATTCAAGTGGATCAAGACAGAAACTAAGAACGAGCTGTTATATATTAAGCCTCATTAACTTCTGGGTTTAAAAAGTCGGACGTTTTTGATCAGTCGAGTATTATCTTATCAAGAAAGGCTGTGCTCATTGAAGTTAGGCAGTCAACCAGCCAGCCAGCCAGCCAGTTAGCCAGTCCTGTAGTCGTATTTGCAGTACGTTGAGCTATCGTAAGGTTCGAGTTACTCGTGCTGAGTAAGTTAATGATCATAAATTCTTTCTGACTCCTGAGGATGATTTATTACTGACACTTCCAGCAGAATACTGATTAAGCGATGCTATTTGAGTGAGGGTGCATGTGCCGTGTAAGGATAAGCTGTACACTCAGAATTTTTAATACCGTACGTAAGAACACCTCAAGACTGCATGCGGGACGATATCACTAAACATACCTTTAGGAAATGACGTTATAATGTCGCCGAATTTGCTCGAAAGGATTCTAACAGGTGTGAAATTATTATCGAAATACTTGTAAAACAGCTTGGTCCTTGTTAGTCACCGAACGGTGTAGTCACACTTCTGCTACAGTACTACAGTTCCTTGACTACCGAGTGAGTGTGTCTGACATTTAGCAGTGTGTTAAATGTTGGATGTCCAAAAAGCAAGTTTTTTCTAGAGTTTTTTGATGTGTCAAGGGATTTATAGCCAGAGAGTGAGTTTTTTCCAGCTGTTTGCATGTTATTTACACAGTTGTCGGAAAATGAGTTGACTCGAGAGATACTCAGTTCCTTAGGTGTATAACTGTCGACAGAGTGAGTTTGTTCTAGGGTCATTTAGATGTTAGGGGAATATTTGGCCAGAGAATGACATTAAAGATTTATTTGCTTTAGCGGAAAGTTACTTGTCGACCTGGTTGATATTAAAAGATATTTTGTTCGTTACAAGGAGGTTGATTAGTTGATTAGTTTGTTAATTTAGATAATTACATGGGCAGAAAATAATTTGGTTACACGAATATTTGGTTACAAACATTAATTAATCTTTTAGTTAGATGAACAATCAACTGACTTCTTAATAATTACAGAGAGGTATTTATAACCATAATAAAATTTGTTTGTTTGTTTGTTTTTTGTTCGTTCGTTCTTTCGTTTGTCACATACATGCGTAATGAACCTAGCTCAAGATTTCGCTCCGTTGTTTTTCTGTTCTGCAGCTTCTCGTTTTGGTTAAATACATCGACTGTAAACTACCACACTGAGTTCAGGCAAAACTTACATACACTTACCGGTGTTATGTCGATACAAACGCGCACGTATGGCAACCATCCCATGGTGAGTTAAGGCAAACAGCATTCCTTAACCTCGCCGAATCCCTCACTTACTTTGTTTATCGTTCTGCTATATTACTCCATAAAACTGGTTTTTATAGCATGAAATTATAACTCCCACATTTTCGTATCATTTATCCTTTTATCTCGGTAAGAAAGAACAGTGACCTGGCACATAAAGCAGGCGTAAAGAAAAGACTGCCGCGATTTCTTCATTGTGCCATGTAACCCCTTTAGTACAATGATAAAAGATGCTGTATTAAAAACAGGTATTTTGTGCTATTCCAGATTTGAGGAATATAGCTTATCGGCGTCTGTAGGAGCGACAGCCGACACAGTACCTCTGTTCCGGCCACTGATACCTGAGTAACTGGTATGGGCAGGTACCTGTTAGAAGTCTGTTATTGCATATGCGTATTAGATGGTTTCAGAAAGCTTGTGAAATTTATTCAGTTGATCACTGTAGGTTGTTTTACAATACTTTGGCAAAGTATGTGTCGTTGAAAAAATGTGGCCAAAATTTTGCAAAAAAAAAACTCGCTTAACTCACCATGTAGAAGAAACGTGCATGGAATAGTGGACAAATTTTGAATTAAGCTTCATTGGTGTACAAAAAAATACAAAAATCTATGTTTCCTTGAGATGAGGCATTGTTTGCATTGCGAAGGTAAGCAGACAAAATAATAGACCGCAATGTTAGAAAATTCCCGCGGAATTTACGAACTTCCATTACCTGATCTGAAAATTTGGAGTATGGTGTGCGCTGAAGGCAAGCAAAAGAAAAGGGCTCATGTTTCTCGTAGGAAAAATTTCCAACTTTAAATTATTTCTGTCACAAACGTTCAGTCAATTAACAGAAAGAAAGCCGGAACTGTATGACAATCCATTTGCTTCGCAGAATAAAAGACAGTTTCCGAAGAGGACTTGCTAATACTGCTGTGTATATCAAGACAAGAGTTTCGTCGTCTGTAGAGCGTATTTTCAGAAGGCGCAAGACCAGAAGTGTTTGAATAGTGACGTTCACGTTCCAGCCGCTGTACAACCTGGCCATGGCTGAAGTGGCCATCGGCCAGTCTTACAGTTCGGAGGAACTGTTTCTTTCCCAGACCACTTCAAGTAGGATTTTTGGTGAACAAAATGACACTGTGACAGGTTTCTTCTTCGAGGACCTTCCCCTATCATTGTCATTCAACCAATGCTCGATATAGGTACGTTATCCATCTATTATTGACTTTATATAATCTTAGGAACTGACAGGGTTGTTAGATGAAAAACTAAGACTTCTTTCCCTTATATTATATTTATGCTGCATAAGAGATAGTGTTCTCCCCATAGGCACTGCGGAGAGGAATCCATTCGCAGTGAATCGAAACCGGACGCCCAATTTATAGTCAATCTAGTTAGGTACTGAGCTGTTGTCGCTCTAATGTGCTTTCTGCTAGCGATATAGTGTAATTTACACCAATTCTCTAACTGTCTTTGTTATTAAGTAGGTATAATAGGCCATACTTCACAACCGATTCCTGTAGAAACCTACATCGACATCAAATGTGTCATAGTTAACTGCTAAATTCACTAGTGAATTTGTGAATTTTATTGTGTGGTGCTGACAGACTAACTACCTACGTAACTATCGCCATGGATAGAATTATTTTCATAAAACTGACATTCTGTCAGCTACTCACGAAAGACACCATGTCCTTAAGACAGCCACTCAGAGTCAGTTGCATTCTGTCCACGCCCTTACGTCCAGTTTGTTTAAGATTCTTTCAATACTGTCCTTACATTTACGACTATGTTTTAGGTGCTCTCAGGCCTTCTCCGGGGCATGACGTAGACCACCCACCGTCATCTAACGTCAAAGTTAAAGAAAGAGTGGAGCTAAACGTCTACTCCCTCCTGGGTCTCATGGCCTTTTTGTGGGGTGAACTTTACCTTACTTCGTCCTGTCTGCTTTTGTCACTTATTTAGTGCTAAAATATCTTCCAAATCCCAGAATCTTCAAAATTTATTTACATTCTACATCCGTAATATAGTCTGGGGAAAGTCCGCAATATCCCAGTCCTGTTTAATTAAGCTTTTATATTTCTTTAATATTGACCCTCCAGATCAAAACAGTAGCTACATGTGTTACGTACTTTAATGTTCGAAACCTCTTTATTTTGCCCACAGAGCATATTTGTTTTCTTCAAATGATCCTGCGTGTGAAAGATTACTTCATAAAAATAGCAATAACCAGCTGGTTTCTGAGTTACAGTTTATTTACTTTAAAGTAAGAACCAAAATTTGTATGGTATGTAGATGGACTTCATGCTTACGAGGTTTAAACAGCATCGTATTTTAATATCCTTACGCATGGAATGCTCGTTTTTCTCTGTCGCATAAAACTGCGTGGTTCTGATGAAGAGAACGGCCTGCTGCGCCCAGTAGATACATTTCAAACAGAAGGCTCGAGGTAACACAGTCGTACAGCCATAATTCAGTCTCTGGATGCTTCACATGCCGTGTGCAATCTCCATGAATGAAATTAATCGTAATTTCAACCGCCACTGAATATAAGAACTGGAGTGGGCCAGCGCTGTGTTTCCCTACCTTGGTTTCTCACGACTGAATGTTTGATTATTATTTAAATGTCTGCAGCACAGTTTGACTATTATAAGAATGTCACCTCGCACAGTGCTCTTGTTTGTGGTGTGCACGATGATTTGCAAGCGGCTATGCTTCTTCATCACTTAAATGTAGTGTAGTAGAACTTCTTATCTTTGTTCCATTAGATCGTAAAGTTAAAGTAAAATTGTGCCCCTGCTTAACTACGCACCACGCCATGCAAGCATATGGGCTAGTAAGCCATCCCCCGGTGTCTATTAGACAGGAAGCTGGATGGGCCACAGAACAAGCCGGAAAGGTTTGGAGAAAAGAAAATATTTTAGACTTGTCCTGAATTGAGGCTCATTTATCCTCTCGTCCAACTGTAGTCTGATCAGTATAATGAGCTCTTCCGGCTCCCCGAGTTCTTCAGATAAAGTTATGAAAAAGCTTAGTGTAACATCAGGCTATGTCGTAAATGCCAATACAATGCTTAAAATATGAAACCGAGCTACTGGAAACAATAATATTAGTTAAGTCTATGTTTGGGGCTCATGACAGCGTAAGAAGAATAAACTCTCGAAAAGCATTTTGTTCAGTTTGAAACACTTTAGCTCTCCGTTTGCTCTCAAAATCGATGAATAATTGGTTACCCGAATGATATTGATTTCAGCTTATAGGTGCTTGTGAACCGTGGTCTGTAGGTTTGAGGAAAGGACGCACATTTCGTGTACGTGAAATAGAGTGCAAAAGAACGCATTTGGACATAACAAAGGAGAAAGATACTAAGGTAGCATTTTACGATATTGCAGTAGCCGTAACCTGGTGATTTGTGTAGCCATTTATGATTTTTATGCCAGTGAAATGTTGGAGGCTACGGTGGGCTGGATATGTGACTTAGATGGGGAATTCAGAAATTTAAGAGAATTTTGGTAGTGACTGGTATTGGAAATGTCCACTTGCAAAAGAAAGGGCTGGAAGAATTTTGGATTCTGCTACCGCGGTTATTTAATCGTTTAAGGGGCAATTGTTATAGGCCCTGTCACCTTCTTTAACGTTAAATGTCTGAATTTTGACTACAGATTTTTATGTCTTTCTCAAATGCTCAGAACACACAGCGATTATTTCCCTAATAATAGCTAGCGGATTGCTTTTGGTAAAGTTCTCTGTGAGGTGAGATCTGAGTATTTAAATGTTATTTAGGTGCAGTTCGGGCACACTGGCGGGTAGCAGTCAGTATACATCAGGAAGGTCCCTGCAATCGACCAACTCGGTCAAGGTATGCCGTAGTTTTCCTTGGTACTAGACAAAAAGTAATTTGCTACACCAATTGCACGTGTCGTTGTATACTCCTCATGCAGCCGTCCAAACATTAACTCAAAAGTTTCGCCATAATGCCTGAAGCTTTCACACTCTTAATATCAATTTTCAGCCCTTTCTGCTTACCTTCTTTTTTGCACCGGCTCCTACCGGGTGTTAAGTACAGAAACCTGAGTAAGCCCAGCATATTCGCTGAACTAGTCCGGGCCGATTCGCTTTTACAAGGACATTCGCAGCGTCTTAACTTGTAAAACCTAAAAACGGTGCACTTCCCGACGCTTATCTTTCCTCTATCGTACCTTTGCGAGAAGAAAGAATGGGCATTACCTGGGGAACTTCAGGGCAGGAAAAAGTTTTCTGTTTTCCTGCATGTGGTGCCGCAACTTTATTTCTTCTTTTTCTCTGACTCTTTATCTTTCCTGTTCTCGCTTCAGTGGGTTGATTCTTAAATGTTTCATGGTACTGTTTAATCCTGAACGCTCAGTTGACATTGATTTCAAGTTTGTTCATTTTAAACGATGTCTTCATTCCATAACCTGTCAAACGGAAACACAATGCAAAGCTTCTTCTGATCCTGTGTGGTCGGCTTCTTGACGTGGTGGCATTTTGCATGGGAAATAAGTAAGTTCGCTTCCCTTGCGAACCCAGCTCAAAGCGAAATAATAAGCTCGCTTTTAGACTGACATCTAGCCAGAGTAATTGCACGTGGCAGAATGTAATGCACAAAACTGACAGTTGAGTAGCAAGTAAATAAAAAACAACATGCCATTATTCAACATATTTTTGTGGATGGTAATTTTTAATTTTATTCTTTCTGTCCATCTTATTGGCTCATCTGTAAAGAAATTTATGCAACTTTATTCTGTCATGCCTAAAGATTATTATAATTACATAAGATCTTGCTCTTAACCAAAGAAACAAGTCACGCCATTTGTGGACACTCTATTCAACTTTCAGGCACATGATACTGACAATTTCTTTAACTCTTCTTTCTTAAGTTAGGCTGTTAGGTTCTTCAAATCTTGTTGTTTGTCTAAAAATAATCCATTCAATTCCTCACAAAAAAACACAGTGCGTCAATATTAGAAAGACGAACCAGATAATTATACTCAGGACATTACTGGTAATTTATTCAAAAAACCCTAGAAACCATAGAGACTCTGCGCGTAAAAGGCGGATTATTTCATTGTAGCACGTCGTCGTAATCTCTGTGATTTTAAAGAGCCACTGACGTGGTGTTACTGCGAAAGAAATAATTATCAGTTTCGAGAATGGAATGTTTTCGACTGAAATGAAAGTACAGCCATCCAAATAGCTTCATTTTTTCTTTATCTGAAAGGTTGTGCAATTCCACATACAGTCCAAAGATTAAAAATAAATATAATTTGACGACACTAATCATATAAGAAAAATATTTTGCGTGAATGGAAGAGGTGCACAGTCTATTTATTTGCGTGTGTCTGAAAAAAATTTTCAGCATGAAGTAAAATACAAGTTTCGCAATCATTTTTATTATACAGGTTCCTTTCGTGTACCTGTTAGGTCATTGCTAGGAATAAATAAATGTACTAAACAGAATACCAAAAGAAAAAATACGAAATCTCCTGCAAAGTTAGAACATGTTCTACCATGCTCTTCTGGGTTTATACGCAGCGTTCGTTGGTAGTTCTTTACCGACCTTTGCGTACAGGCTATTGGTCCCATCTTCAAGGGCCAAGCAGTCCATTCTTCTTTGACTGCTTGAACCTTGTATATTGGACTGATAGGCCTTCCCAAAACGTCGGTAAACGACTACCAACCAACGCTGCGTAAAACCCAGTAATCAAAGACCTCAACTACATCGCGGCGGAAGCCTGAAATAGAGCATGTTCTAACATGCAGTCACAAACACTTGTTAGTTAAATGAAAGGAAACATGTAAGTGTTATCCTAAAGTATTAAGAAGAAGAAGAAGAAGAAGAAGAAAAGTATGAGAAGGAGGGAGACGAAGACAAAAATGAGAAGACGAAGTAGTAGTGGAAGGAATAAGAGAAGAATTTGAGGAAAAGAATAACAGGCAGAAGAGCGAAAAGATAAAGAAGGAGAATAAGGCTACTACGAAAACAGCTTCAGCTCTTCGAACTGAAATTTCAAATATTGGGCACATTTATTTTTTAAGCCTCCTTTTTCTGCCACGTGGGATATTTCTTGGTTTCCAAAAGTGACAAATAGTGTACAATCTCATATCTTTGTTTAGTGCTCGTTTGTTACTGTGCTCACTTATATGTGATCCGCTCTCTTAGAATCACATATAAGAATTTTATAAAGGGGTTCTCGAACATTTTTTCGAATGCAAAAGTATTCCGTAACCAAATCAGATTTTGAAATACTGGTCCAAAATTCTGGTTCCTTAATATAGTCTAGTGAAGTAACAATATTGCGGTCGAAGAAAACTACTTCATCTGCAGTAGAATATCATTTAATGTGTTTTATGTATAATTACCCTTAATTATGACAAGTTATATCAGTCGTGGAAGTTAAATTTTTACACGTTTTCAATTACAACAACAAATATAATTCTGAGTCGTGACGGTGATTGTACAATTTACACAATGATTGTAGTTGTTCTTGCACATTGTCTCCAAGTTGCGGGTATATGTAAACAAGGCAGGGATTTGAATTGAATACAGTTACTGCCCTCTTGTTCAAGAATAGAATATTGTATGAAACGTTCTCGTTGTTAACGTTTCCTCTAAAATGATAATCAGAACACCAGACCATTGTAAAGTCTCGTTCTAAACATAATGTGCATATGCTGATACAAAACAGGCGAAGTAGGCATAACGTAACATTGAGGGGCGTTCGCGTAACCATTGTAGCCATGGAAAAGCAATACTTATTACACATTCTTGGTGTGTCTGTAGCGTTAGTTACCCAGGATGCAAAGCGGATGCGCCGTATTATATTGTAATTTGTGGCCTCCGCGACTGTGCCATATTTTTTCACGTTATCTCATAAGCAGCACGATTTTTGGAAAAAAGTTATTGAATATTGAATTGTGTTCTGATATGCTGTACAAATTTTGTCAGAAATATTTCTCATTCAAATAAGAATTCAGCGAGATATCATAAATGTACATAGGTCTTCATGTAAAGTACCCGTTATTTTTGTCAGATTTCAGTGGAACTTGAATTTTCTCGATAGATTTTCCACAACTACTTATATGTCAAATTTAATGAAAATCCGTCGAGTGGGAATCCGAGTTGTACCGTGAGGACGGACGGTCAGACGGACATGAAGAAATTTTCGCAATTTTGCAAACGCGCCTAAAAACAAATGGTAACGGGACAACAGCAACGGTTCGATTCTCGACAAGAGCATATTGAGTCTATATCATCAATATGAATGACCCAGCTTGTTATGCAGTCAGTGGGTACCACAATTTCTATACCAAGATCTGAGTCTCATAGTGACCGCGTTAAGCACACCACTGTGGCATATCGTAGAAATTCATGTACTTTTTCATTTACAATTAGCACAAAGATGCTGTCAACATTTCACACGTTTTAAGGTCACACAGCAGAATGGCCAGCGGAAAATTAATTAGAAAGAAAGTGTGTAACGAATTGGTCGTAGTGTAATCTGAAATATTAGCTTGATATTTGAAGAACTAACCAGAACCACAAAAAACATTAATTCAGAGTAAAGAGCTGTAGGGGCGAGACTTGTATCCGGAACCTTCCCGGATACCAAGGAATATTGCTACCACTCAACCACGAAGTGCGGTCACTTGGTATCCGTCGCGACCTGCAGTAGTGAGTGTACAGTTGACACGTATCGTAACGAAGCCAAAGCGCCCCTACACACAAATGAAATTCACAACACAATGTTTATAGCATTCATTTTGCACTGAACACGATATTGCTTGGTAACGAGGCATGCTGATACCGTATTTGCTACGTCGGCCGCTTTCGTTCCTTCCACCTGCCTGACAGCAACATCCCACGCCTTGTCCATTGTTTCGTTATCCCGGGTAAAGCTTCGCAGTGTGGAACAACACTTGTTAAATTGAAAGACGCAGTTCATTTTTGTGATAATCAAGGTCATTGGTTATAAACCTGGTTTAGACGATAATATTCTCTTTATAAGAAAAACGTTTGTTTATTTAACACTTTGCAGCGTGGAATTTGTGTTTGTACCTCACAGAGAACACATTTGAACTGCGTTAAAAAATCAGTGTGTTGATACTGTGAAGGCAAGTAATAGATGCTTATTCTGAGAATCATACAAACACATAATGCAGCACTTTGCCAAAAGCAACGTAAAGAATCATGCGTGCGTGATTAATATGTTCCAAAGAATGAGGCTAAGTTTCTTTCTCCTGTCATACTTCTTCTTGCTTTCTTCAAATTTCTCATCGGTAGAATATGGTATTTCCAACTTTGTACGGTTTGCAGTTTTTCAGTCACTGCCTTTTGCGCACACGTTCACGAAATTGGAAGATCTATAAAACGACCACACAGCGACTGTCAATTTTTGAAGATCAACGCGGCTGTGTGACAATACTTAAAAATTATAAGTGCTGCAAATTTTAGAAGGTTTTGCGTTACATCTGACAAATTTCAGATACGTGTGACTTTTAAGTTTCTCGCAGAGGTGCCGATGAGGGTTTCCCTAGTCTGGCATTTGACGCCGTACAGACGGGCACATAAATATGCCAGCATTCAAGAGCATCTTGCTGCATCCCTCTTCAGAGTAGTCGAATAAGCGTGACTACTCTGAGGATGACGGTAGAGACCTCCTCCGAAGTTTTTATATAGTTTTACACAGTGCTGATGGACGTGACGTACAGAAATGCATGTGTCGTTGCTGGTGTAACGACGACGATGATAACGACAGCAGCATCAGCAGCAGCAGCAGCAACAACAACAACAACAACAACAACAACAACAACANCTGACTGACTAACTAACTAACTAACTAACTAACTAACTAACTGCCTTACACTCTGGTGCCAAAATATTAAGTTTCAGACATAACTAAAACAAACCATCCTACTGGATCCTTTCGTAAGTCACTTCAGTCCAATCTACTTTACCGCAAATTACTGCTCTGATATCTGCTTTACAGTGAAGTAAATAATTCTCTCCCTTGTCTCATGATATGGAAATATTTCCCAGTGTAAGTTTTATATACATATATTGCTTACCGCATTTGGCGTGTGTATGACCTGTGTTAACCGTTCAGTTTTAACAGTCCTAAACAAAAAGCCATAATCCCCGTATATTGCTGTTGCACGTATCAGCATTAATTTCATCCTATTCATAACAAGCATATGCGAAGCAGTGTTAGCTAGTCACTAAAGTTCGGAAAGGCATATTGTCCCCATCTCAGGGGTTAAGAAGCTTAAACCGTAAAGACAATGTGGTATTCTCCTTCGAAGATATTGTACATATTATCAGACTACACGACGTTACATGACACAATACTGCAGTCTTAATATTCATTGCCTTGACATCCTGAAGTAGTCTACAAATGAAAACGTTCTTCGTACTTTGTATCTTATCACCCTCTCACAATGTTCGAAAGTAGCCTGATGAGTACACCTTACGTGTGTCTGTCCGTCTTTGTCTTCCCCCTTTCAAATTATAAAAGAGATAAACTTTTTCACGTAACATGATGCGAACTTTAGTCATTACATGCCACTGCAAACTCCACGCATTTTAATTTCGTATAGGTCTAATCAGTAATAACAATATGGCGGACGCGCAACCTTGTGATTAGTGGAAGACATTAGTGCCACTTAACACAGGATCTTAAAATCACTGATAGCAACAAATTTTGTAAAGCAGGCGCAACATTTTGTAGGGCACTTTTGAGTCATGTAAAATAAAAACATAACGGCCGTGCAGATCTTTCTTTAGCTCAACGCTTTATGATAACTAACAAGCCACTGGCGCTAAAAAATATAACAAAAATAATAACACTAACACATGCTGCCTGTATTTCTTTGCTGCGTTTAATTGTTCATCGCTGTTTGGCAACTCTGCACGGGTACGTTCTCTGATAGTGTAAAAAATTATTTTGATTTTTGCGGAGTCGCCATCCACAATAGATATGTGTGCAGCAGGCTTGAATGTTGTTAGGAACTCTTCCTTATATGTTCGTCTTAATGTTTTTAAAATTTGCACATCTGAAGTAGCCACTGTCGTGACTACTAGCTTTGTCCCAACAAATCGCCGACAGAATCCTGTAGTCTCGGAAAGAAAAAGAAGGGAATGGAACATAGGAAGACAAAGGGATTTAAGACAGAAGGCTTTAGCCGAAACGTATTTATTGAGAGCAAAGTGTTCATATGTGATGAATTATGATTATTATGGGCTGTTTCGCGAGCAGCGTATGCAAAAATCACAATAAGTGCTGTACCTAACCACGTAAATTAAGGCCGTGCCATGGCTCAGGCGGTTAGCCGCCGGCCTCCCACCGCGGAGGCCCGGTTTCGATCCCGGGTCAGTCCATGTGGGATTTGTGGTGGACAAAGTGGCACTGGGACAGGTTTTTCCCCGAGTTCTTCGGTTTTCCCCTGTCAATTTCATTCCATCGGTGCTCCATTACTAGCAAAAGCACACAAAATAATCATCATCGTCATCCTCATCATAGGGTTGCACAATAAGCCTCATGGCTGCAGTGCGTCCGCAGCGTCTGCTGCAGGGCCTTTCACCACTAACTAACCACGTAAATTACTGTGTATTTTTATAGCATACACATAATTTGCGTGTGTGTCCGCTGGTCGCGTAACATAACATGGCGGGCCGTGTGGTGGATACAGTGATATAAAGAACGAGTAAACTTTTTACTTTTGTGTAATCTATCATTTACGTTATTAATAACAATGATGATGATCATGATGATAACTCTTACCTCCAAATTAGAAGAAATGCTTGCTGGAGGAAGCTGCGACGGCAGATGTGACACTACCAGACCCGATAACCTGGAAACACTCAGCTTGAAGCGAAAGGATGTTGGCTGCTGTTCTTAGACTTCTCTTTATCTTCCGACGTATAAGTTTTATCACAAACAGAAAAATAATGCTCCTATCTTGAACCTTTATGACACCCTGTTTGTAAACACAAGATTCGGGTATGTGAGCTTAAACCAACAAAAAGAGCCCATTTTAATGGGTCCTCGTTTGAGATAAGCTCAAAGAGGGATTATATTGGCATCGAAAACCTTGAAGTAAGTTTTCGTAAGTACGAAATATTTGTTGACCCAGGTACGGAAAGCAAGGCGGTTCCACTTGATCCCCATTCCCTTAGCCAAATCTAACCCAACACAACCAGGGATGACAAAGACCAAGCCACTGTTTGTGCGTGACGAGTGGAAATTCAAGGCCGACGAATTTTCATCGTTTCATTTCTTCCTCAGTATGTTATCTCGCAATATTTTTTCTCATGTCAAGTAGTAAATTTGAACAGTAAATAATAGACTGTATATAGAAGGATCGGTGAGAAAATCCATTTACGTAACGTCTAATTTCGTAACTAAAGAACATGCAGAGTATAGTTAGGCCTATGTCAGAGAAATATGTCGCCGAGCAATTAACAATTTCTTCCAGCGTAGAACCGAAATCTTCGGTGCCACAGCTTGACAAAATGAATGATAACAAAGGACGTGCGTCTGTCCACAGGGAACAGGAATGCTGGTCCCGCAGTATGACATATACTTAAACTGTTGGGGGGTCTGGGTGGGAAAGTGGTGGGATAGCAGCACAATGACATCTGAATTGTTTTATAAGTGAAAACAAAATAGCTGAGAATATATGCATTTACACTTACTTCCTGCCGACCCTCGCATAGTATGTAAGAGGGGTGGCCAGCTAGAGGAGCTTCGTCGAACTTTTCGAGGCAACTTGGGTAAAAGCCGCTTTTTTATGTATGAATTCAAACTTGCGGTAGCATCACTGATCACTGCCAGAGAGCACGCAACCAGGTCTTTCTGTTAGCGACACAAGAAGTCGCTGGTTGTTTGAGAGTCCACTAACTCATTTAATAGAAGAAAATATGTCGTCCTTATTTGGTGGCATACTTTTATTCATCCAACTACAAGAATTTTGTTTCAGTTAGTTATGGGACTCCTTTTAAAACGCCATTCACTGCCAGCATCGTGTGCATCAAAATGACCGGAATATTATTTTCGATGGTTAAAGCGCCAGCCACACCACTGACCTCTGCGGAGAGCATGTGGCTCGCGAGCCGCGTTGTGGCAACCCCTGATATATACTATAAGAGACATTATTGTGTAAGTTTTGTACTTTATATGCTCGTAAGCAGGGTGGGGCAGAGCAAACAGGGACGTGGATAAGAGCGGATCCTCTTGCGAACAAATACCTGGCGAGCAGCAATTTTTTTGTCTGTTGGAACTTAACCAACGTGACTTCGTGAACGCAACTGTGTGATGTGGGTCTTACTTAAAAAACAAATAATCACTCAGCTAGTAAAGAAATGTTCTGCCTCCACAGAACACTTAGGTTCATGACAGTGATTAAACACACACGCTAAAGGACACTCGCGTTAGCCAGTTTAATCTCATTCACACCTTCACTCCCGGTTATTTCTTCGCCCGTTTTAATGTTATCCTTCCATCGCAGGTATACTGCGTCAGACTGTCACTTCTCAAGACTGCTGTGAGGAGATGGAGGTTTAGGTCCCTGGTAACTCAATGCAGTGCCTATAATGTTGAGAAAATTGGTGCTTTTTAACATCAGGTCTAGTCCTTGTAGACTAAAAAGGTATAAAGAGGGTACTTAGACCTTAGGTCAGTAAGAACAGTTCATCTGTCTCAAGCTCTGTACACACATGACTTTAGCATCGGTATTTTACTTTCAAATTCTGCTTACTAAGCAGCTAAGATGCGTTGAATAAAAGGGTGAGGCTTATCCTTCTGTCGTTGGCAACAAGCAGTTACGAAAAGCCACACAAGGTGTCAACTGCGGATGGTACGATCGAGTCGGTAATACAGTACGCACGTTTATCGACAGTATTTGCTCCATGTAGCAGAACCTCTTGTCGCGCATTATTATTCTATCAAGGTAAATATCTTAACATAAATGTTAACGTCTTTCTAAAACTGTTTAAATTCTTCAGATTATGTAGGCACTGTTTTGGACGAATTGTGTTTCAACGATTTTCCGTTGACATTTCAACGGACTTTCTATTGAAGGAACAAACAAGTTTATTTACGTTACTGTTCGTGCATAGGTCACACAGATGCGGATTTGAACAGAAATTGATTCTCACGACTTAAGGTACGTTTTAATGAACAGACAGTAGGAGGAAGCATGTTTCAGTACGTTCATAATAAGGGGATTATACTTTCAAGATACAAATATCGGACTCTGCGACGTTACACATTTAATTACATGAACAAGAGCTACACTAAAAATTGCACAGGCAAAAAGAATGCATTAGCAATAAACATCAACGCCATTAAGATAAAACGTAATGGTGTATTTGTGCTTAATTGAACACCACGCTGTGCATACGAACGGTGGAATAAAGGTATTTCTCCAGGCACTTTTATTTTCTGACCCACGCGGAGATCAGCTTCAAGCCCCACCCGCTTTACCCCAGGCTAAACATCCTGTTACCTGCTGAATAGGCGGGTTGGTGGGACGCAGGGGCAGTGTGGACTCGGTGGAGAACTGCCAGAACTTTAGCCACTGTCTGGAATTAAGCACCGATTCGTCGATCGTCCAGCCCGTAGCCTAGTCACTATATCGACTGAGATATTCCGGCCCTCACTTAAAGGCCGAAGACATACTTCAAATTGCAAAGAATGTATATGGAAACATTGCAATTCCAAACGTCAGTAAGTTTTACATTCCCACTAACCTACTCTAACATGCGTGGCAGTCTGTACTAATTATTTTTTATATGTAAGATCACCATATGTATACAAACATTACAGTTTAGGAAAGTAATTACTGCAGTTGAAATTAGATAAATACTTCTCTATTTCTTCTGTCAATGTGTATTCTATTTGGTCTTTGACCTCCGACTTAAAGTGCTGGAGAACCCATGTAAAAATTTTTGAAAACAGCCAGTTCATCAACCCCAAACCCGTTACGCTCAAATCCAACCCTCCGAACTGGTTTAAACTCAGTTCATCCAGTGTTATATTACACGTATGGTTGGCCCAGGTCACAGTAGCATTCAGAAGTATAGAATTCTTGGCAACAGTTCCGCTTATCTTTCCCCGTGTTCCAAGTCTCATAATCCTGGCTGCGTAATTGTCATAACCCAATTCTAGATCGCCGAGTCCGAAGCCACAGGACACAGAGATCCACCTGTCATAAGATGAGGCTACAACATCTGCTGTTCTGTGAACCGTGGAAAGATTCTTCACCCAGCCATTCTCACAGTCAAATTCACCTTTAACTGTAACAGGGCCCACTTTCTTCTTGAAAGTTTCGTGTACATCTGGAATGGTAATTCGATCTCTCCCCCGCTGTATGATCTCTACCCTCAAAATGTCAAGCATTTCATCCACAATTTTGTTTAGATTCACTGTCCCAGAAACTTGTAAGTTGGGAGTATCACAACCATCACAAGTGTTATTTCCATATCCCTTAGACCCGTCAGGAAGGGCCACGGCAGCTGATACGTTGTCTGTGTGAAGTCGCTCTGAATGTATAAATTCCTGAGTCAGTTCAGATTTTGATGGTACTGCCACAATCTGCAAGCTGACGGCTTTCAGGGGTGCTTGGAAACCAGACAGCAGAAGTAGAAACCAGAACAGTCGCTCAGCCATGCTGTAACACAATTTAATTACTCAGCCACACGAAGACAGGAGTAGGATATGAATATCAATTTTAACAGTAGCATCTAATGTTATGCATGTGACGCATGTGGCTCAGAATAAGATTTTTGTGAACACAGTAACAAGCTTTCGAGTTCAGTGAAAGGTGGGGCATTTCTCGACTACCTGACCGACTCTCAGCTTGCTCCACGGAATTTTGGAACTACGCCACGGAATGAAAAACCTACATAACCTACAATAAAAACAAGAAAGGCTAAAGGGATTGGTCACATCTTGAGTGGGGAACTGCCTTCTAAAACACGTTGACGGGAAGACAGAAGGGGCGACAAGACAAGGAAGATGACTTGGTAGCCACTGGATGACCCTGAGGGGGAAAAAGAAGATACAGGAATTTGAAAGAGGAAGCACTAGATCGCAGTCTGTGCAGAACTCGCTTTGGAATAGGCTATAGACTTGTGGCAAGACAGACCACGCAGTGAATGGTGTTGAAGACAAGAACTGGATTACAGAGTTCGTGGCCCATTTTTCGGTAATATTCCAGCATTTAAAAGAACACAATCAAGCGAAACTACGAGACACCCCATTCAGGGTAGTCAGCTGCGGGACCAAGAACAGAAGCCAGGACCTCATGAAGTGTTAACCATTACATAACGACGTTTCGCCTGTGCTCCAAATAGCAGAAGTTTGAGCCAGCAGTCTGAAACGATCCTGTGAGTATTACAGAATAGGTTCGTGTATCTGTGTACTAGTAATTCTCCAGACTTCTATTAGAGCAATATCGGGTTCCAGTCCACGTAAAATGTCTCAGAATTAATGACATCACACTACTTTGAAATAAGCCACGACCGTCCCCTTTAAAATCCTTATGTAATCATTCGGTACATTATGATATATAATAAAACTCTGTTGGTTATCAACCAAGTTAGGAAATTTCCGTAAAGCGTAACGCTTCTGGCACTTTGGTTCTGTTGTTCTAACTATATGTTCAGTTACTGAATAGTTTGCAGTAAAACAGTGAGCATTGTGACACATACGATAAGCCTTCTCCATATCTTAGCTCCAGATTTACACTGCATCAGCACAGAGATATTGTAAGCCGGGAGATTTACAAGCCGATCTCTCTTAAGCGTCGATACGCGACGTTTATAATCGATCATTGTTGAGGACCATCTGTTTCTTCTGCGGGAGTCGCACCTCGTAGAGAACACCTGTCTCTCAGCCACAGAGACAGAGCATGAAGAGACATACGTAGGTCTTCACGTCAAGTGACTGTTATTTGTGTCCCGTTTTAACAAAAATCGGAATATGTTGAAAGATTTTAGTAAAGATACTAGACATGAAATTCCACGAATATCCGTTTGATGGGAAAAGCCCTAATACAAGCGGACAGACAGATAGACGTGACGAAGCTAACATTCGCTGGTGATATTGTGAACATGCCTGACAAACCGACAGTTACTCCAAACGATATTACCAACATAACAAGAAGAGAAAACTTCGGTAGGAACTCGGGAGACCATCCGATTGGAGACGAACAGGCTTCAAACTCCTGCCGATGAGAGGCTACCATGAGATGTAATGGAAACAATTCTTCCTGCCACCTCCAGGAAGGTTTGATGTGAATGGTGCTTAAAACAACAACCCACGACCACTTAACCCCTTGACGACTGGAGTTCCTCTAATTACATGCAAAACTTCAGTTGCTGCCTCACAGAAAATCGAGTGTTGAACCATTATATAGACCAGTCGGTACATTATATTCAAAGACAAAAAAATCGGTATTTTTTGTACGAATCAAAAATACTGTGTGAAAAACTGTTTTATTAATATTAAAATACGTGGTACGTATAGTTACCATCGGGATTTAAAATGTCAGTCACAGGTATTACACTTTCCCAGAGTTATCCGTTCAATTCAGTCGTTTCTAAATATCACCATCAAGTGAAATATGAACGAAGTTGCTGTAAATTTCTCAGCAGTATAGCGAAAGGATTTCACAGCAGAAGTTTTACTGTTTTGAGGCTTCGAATTCTGTTGACCTCGTACAGTATAGGATTTTAAAAAGTATATATACATACACGAGTACAAATTTTTCATTTTACGACGCTGCGTAAGCATGTCGGAGGATTCCCCCTACACATCCAGCTCAGAAGCCCTGCAACTGCGAGTCTTTCTTCGCGCTGGTAACAGCGAACGAGGAATAGCCTATTTATCGCCGGTACTCAGTACTTTAACATCAGTTCTTCTTGCCCTAAATCACAAAACATGTTCGAAATAACGTCCCTCTGCTTGCAAGCAAGCTTCACATCTCGGTTTTAACACATTTAGAAATACCTGATGAAGCACTTCTTCCGAAGTGTCCAAAATGACTCACAGAATATTACAAATTCTTTTACTAATCTGTCATCGACCTGCTACGTTTCTGAACACCTGTAGGATGAATCTGTGGCATGCAATGCGTTTGACAGCATATGTCCACAGCACTGATACTGTGTATCTTCAACATTCGTCATTCCACTACGAGGAAAGTAAGAACTGACCTCTGAGACCGTGTGTGGCGTGGCTCACCGGAAGACAGCGCAATATTTATGCTTGCGTTGGACCAGTCTAGGCTGGTTTACTTTACAGGCCTGATGGCAGTAGCAGTTTGAACACGTTCCGTCAGTGGCGTACTTACCGAGACCAAGATTCCGTAGCGCGTAGGCGCTCTTGTAAGGGACCGCCACAGCAGATTATTGTACACTAACTAATCACAACGCAGGCGAATTCGAGCGTATTCGCGAGAACTTAACTTCGCCTGAATTAGTTTCAGCGTTGCCATCCTTAGCATAATAATCGTGTATGTTACGAAGTCTGGCTAGAGTGCGCGAAATTTAATATGTTACTAATGAGACTGTTTTGTTACATAACTCATAGACGTTCATGTTATTCGGCCGAGAAGGCGCAGTCGGTAGCTACGGGCTGGACGGTCCGGGATTCGAATCCCGGCAGCGGCAAGATATGTTTTCCCTCCAGACCCGTTCAGACCGGCTGTGGGTCCCACTCAAGCCTCCTATTCAATGGGTACCGGGATCCCTTCCCGGGGGTAAAGCGGTAGGGGCATGAACTACACCACTCACCTCCTTCTAGTGCCGTGGTTAAGAATGAGGAGAGATGTACCTGTGTCACCCACATATGCCGTCATGGTCTGGTGACTTCTTCGCCCAATTGTTATCGATTAACTAATAAACACCAAAAACACTGGAGTGGCATAATTTTGGGAAAAGTAGTACAGTTTTGTCTTTTGTAGCACAGCATTCGTTGGTAGGTTGGCAAGGGTAATGCTCAAGTTAACAATTTTTGTGGATTCCAATATTTTATTAGGAATTTTACAGGATAAACTCTCGGATCAATCGACGGTTTTTAAGGATAAAAACAGTGACCAAATACTTTGGATTTCTTGAACATCCCCCCACCCTCAAAAAATGTCAAAATCTGATATTTGAAACCTATGCGCAAATCCCAACAAAGAATATCCGTAATTGGTATTTCCTCATTTTCCAGTCACTTCATGCAGTTTCCTTGTTAAAAAACTTTGTCTAAAGAAATGCTGATTAAGCAGTTTTCATAGTTTCTTTTATAAAAGCGCAGTTCTTGGCAAGTAGAATTTCCGACATGTATACTGTTTTCCTGTTATACCAGCAGTAATGGTGGCCAGTGCTGAAAGATAATTTCGTGAATTAACAGCAATAAAAAACTCCACGACAAATTCGATAGGCTAAACCCGGCAGAATTATTTTGCTATTCTGGCTACCGAACACACAGCAGTAGCAAAAACGGACATTAAACACCTTATCAGTGATTCTGCAATCGTAAAGGACACGAAGAAGAATTTTTAATTTAGGGCTAATTCTGGGATTTCTTTGAAAAACAACAGACGTTAAAATTGTTCGAAAATTGAGTCCTTGCAACTGGCAGTAGTGTGCAGGGTGGTGCATACGTTCATACATATTTTTTCACCCCCCTCCCCCCCCACACACACACAAATACACCTAGAAATGTCCTGGATGTGACAAACCCATTAAGACTGCATACAAGAAAGGTATTTAAATAAACAGTCATGTTTCATAACAAGTCAGCGACAGCTTTACAAAAAGCGGTCATGTTCGTCACGGTTGCAACATGGCCAATTGGCTAGCATTGCATAGGGGACCAAAAATCTTGGCTACACCTCGGCCTTGTATAGGCCACCTAGAGTGATTGCAAACATTTTGTTGCGCATTTGCAACGAAAATCCGACTAAAACATTCGTCGATTGTTATATTTTGTCTGTCAGCACGTCACAACTCGAGAACCGCTGTACGGATTTTCATGAAATTTTATTCTGTTAATTTTGTAGTCGTATTCTAATTTTTATAAACTATGATAAGGAACAGTTTAGCGCAATGAAGTGTGTTATATCGATGCAAGCAGCTGAACAGTTGCATGGATGGAACACAGTACTTTATATGAGGATACGTGCAGAGGGAACTTCACTGCTGCTTCAACTTACCAGCTACAACATATTCCATTCTCGATGCACAAATAACTGAACGGCCTGTCACTTCCGCATATAACCTGTATAAGTTACCGCATGTCACAGCAGGCGTCGGAAATGACTTTCGACTCTCAGACATGCCTGATTTCGAAGGCACTGTAACACCATATTCTCATCTACGACGATACTTTTCACACGATTTCTTCCTTATAGACGCTTCCACGATGAAAGTCGTCGGGATTAAACTGTACTGCGTAATTGTGAACAAAACAAATTTACGTTGTCCTGTGCTTCACATATGTTACACATAGCAGATTAAACTGGGCAGTGTGACTCAGGTGATTCCGTGTAACCATACGCACGACCATAGTATTGGTGGTGTGAGTCATACAGCAGCCGTTCCATCAAAGGCGCAGTATCCGCAATTTCTAGGCAAGAACTTCAAACACCATTTAATAATCTGTTCACTATGTGTGAGAGTTGATAGAGGTCATTTCCAACACCTACTCTTTAACAAGAAATAAGTCATATGTTACATACACTAGACAACGACGTGTGGCCGTTATGCTTACAGTGCGTCTGGGTGCAGTTTTCAACTGACCTCCCTGTTGCTTCCCGTCTCCTCCAGTGTTCAGTCTCTCAGCTAGTGTAGTTGTGACCAACAAACTAACACCATTGAGCAGGATTCTCAAAAAGCAAATAGGTCCTCTATCACAAAATTCCCCTGTTTTATGGAGTTCGAATGTTCATTACCATCTTCACAACAGCCCGCCATTGTCCCCATCCACAGCCGGAGGAATCCAGTCCATGTCATCCCATCCTATGTTTAGCATCAAGATTAATATTCTCATCCCATCTAAGCCTAGGTCTTACACGTGATTATTTCCTTCACCTTTCCCCATAAAAATCCTGTGTGCATATATCTCCAGTACGTGTCACATGGCCCGTCTACCTCGTCCTCCTTGATTTGATCACTCGAGAAATTGCTGATGAGCAATACAAACGTGGAGCTCCTCGTTGTCCCATTTTCTCCGGCGTCTTTTTACTTCCCCTCTCTTAGACTTCTCCAATTAATCGATCCTCAAATACAATCACCTACTTCCACAGCTGTCCTCCAGCACTACACTCAAAATCCCTACCCTATCCTTAGAAATACACGCACGCAGTGTTCGTCTGTTCGGTCGAATCATTTGTTGCAACATCACCATCACAGTTTGTATTTCACTTTGCATTCTGCACACAAATATTGTTGTCATTTGAGTTTTCTTTGTAGTATTTGCTTGACGTTGAAAGTGATGTCTGAAGCAAAATCACACGAAGAGCATAAATGGTATCTTAACTTCAAGTCGGAGCCGTGCTTTTGTGGTGGCACGGGCAGCCACAGTTGGAGTATTACAGTATACAATTCGCGGCCCAGCAAGCATCAACATATCATTAAAGCCTTCGACACTCATCATGAACCCGGACGGTGAAGTCAGCGTAACACCCTGGCTACGGGCTGGGAGACCGGGGAATCGTGGTTCGATTTCCGGCGGGGAAACAGGTTTTTCTCTTTTAAAATCCATCCAGACCGGCACTGGGGTTCATCGGGCCTCCTATTCAATGCGTACCGGCTCTTTGTCCGATCGCAAGACGGCCGGCGCGTGAAGATGACTACTCATCGCCATCTAGTGCCGCAATTAGGAATTAGTGGTGTTTTATCTCCACTCCCCAATGTCTTCCTGCGGTGCACAGTGATAACTTTAATTTTCTCCGTTACTCTAAAGTAGTTAGAAGTATTCCTAGACATTTTCTTCAACACTCGTACAATTTATAACATTGGCTGCTTAAAAACTGCGTAACAACTGGATGTACCAATATAGCTTTTTACGGCGTACTTCCCCATCATAAGCAATTGAGCAAAAAGACGTTCTATTTTTGTGACATCTGTTACGTACTGATGAAATAAAGACACACACAAGCAGCTTTTAATTTGCAGGTGTGCGCACGCTCTCTCCGCCACCGTCTGCAACTTTTAATCGTTGCAGCCTTTTAGAAGCCAGTGCGTGCTTAGCTATTTTGCCGTTGCATTTCGATTTGCGTTGTTCTAAGAAACGAAAGCAACCCACCTGAATGTACTTGCTGGTTCGTATAGCTCTCAAAAGAATCTCTAGTCCCTAAACAGCATTAACCGACTGCTCTTTGTAATGGACATACAGCGCTTTTTGTATGAGTTAGTAATTTAATTTTTAAATATTAGATTCACTTCAAGCTTCAAGGAGATAATGTTATGGTCTTCATTATTTTCTTGGATAAACTCATCTTCACAAGCACACGTGCTATTCACGTGGATTAATGTTTATCCTCCTAATCAAAAACGAACCACTGGAGTCAAACATGCAAAATTTGGCACGGATATAGATAATAAACGTGCATACTGGTACGCATCAACTATCAAATAACGTTGGTAATCAGGTAATTTGAAATGCGCTGACGATGCAAAACGTTGAGCTTGTATTTGACGAAATGAAAGCATACGGTTTCCTGGACTTCAGTAGCAAGTTTTGCGCAAAATTAAAATAACACTACCACGCAAGCAGAACGACATATCTTTTTAACAGAAAAGTAGCTTTGGAGTTCTGCTCGGAAGTTCTCGTTTCTGTTACTTAGCAGAGCGTGTCGACAAAATGCTAACTTCATATCGTCCATATCGCACGCACTCTCGTCGTCCACTACACAAGTTAAATATTGAGTCTTGTTACATAACGCCTATAAAGTACAGTTTAAGTAAACATTTACGATACACCCCGTTCAAAATAAAATTGTCCAATTTCTCATTTAATGACGAGTGTCATTACTCCTTACCTTCATAAGGGTAACCGGCCAACACCTGTGCAGAGACGGCACACCCAGCCACACCAACTGCAATAATGTGATTACTCAGCCTCGCCCAGCAGGATGCAGTCTGACAACACGAGGCACTGCGTCTCGCGAGCAGCACGTCCGGTATACGCCGCTTCCTGCTGCTGCTGCTACGTCACAGTGAGACATCTGTGAGCGTCGCGGACATGTCGTGGGCAGATCGTGTATGTACTGCGTTCTGTGATACATAAACGGATTTTAATGACGCTTGATATTGTAATAATGAACGTTCTTGTCGAGTGGGTAGCAACGTCCTGCGTAATTTTGAGGTCCCGGATTCAAGTGTCAGTCTGACCACCGGCGTTACGGGTTGAGCATTTGAGTTTTTTATCGGTGCCTCCGGTACTAGTATGGGAGACAAGAGAGGTGCATACAGGATTTTGGTGGGGAGACCTGAGGGTAAGACACCACTTGAAAGACCTAAGCGTAGATGGGAGGGTAACAATAAAATGGATCTTCAAGAAGTGGGATGGGTAGGCATTGACTGCATTGATCTGGCTCAAGATAGGTGCATGTAGCGGGCGTTGTGAATGCGGTAATGAACCTTCGGGTTTTGTAAAATGCGGGTAATTTCTTGACTAGCTTCCTAGGAAGGACTCTGCTCCACGTAGTTAGTTAGTTAGTTAGTTAGTTAGTTAGTTAGTCTCTCCAGGCAAACGTCGTACGTAAAGTGACACATGGCACGAAATGCACGCCTTGGTCTGAGTCTGGCAGACAAATTTCCTGTGAAATATTTTTGTGGCATAGTGTATACTACTAATTTAACCAAATACAACAAAATACGTATTTTTGTGACTTCATTCGGTATGTTTATCTGTCACCCCAGAACCGTTCAGACAGCAGATAACATATGCTGAGCCAACTCCAAATATTTCCTACGGTGGAGTCGGTCAGGGGTGCACAAATTCCGGGTACCAGGTCTCCCGGAAGACCAGATTTTGTACTGTGGCGCCAAATAGTTGTGTGTCCTCAGTATGCAACTTGCTTCATGTCACTTTCCTGGCGCCAAAAATTTTGAAGTGGCTCCCAGATTTTTGGAAAATATTTGTATCCCTGGCGTTAGTAACTTTATGTCAGTATTATTGAGTTTTACGAACTTGTCCATCCCCTCAAAATTCCGAACACAACACGCGTTTCGGAAACTGAATCCGTTTCCATCCTCATGAGAAATAATGTGGAGTAGCCGTACTTGCATGCTGCACGGAATACCCAACCGGTGGACAAAGCCCAGAAACCTACTAACAATAAGTACGTATTTGAGCTGTGGGAGCGCTACGAAATCTGACATGCATTTTAATGATGTCTATAAATTCTGATCCTACGTCACTAATAGGCCCAAAGACCGACTTATTTATGCTGTTTTGAAAAATAAATGCTGTTTCTGGTAGCAGTCGTGAAACCTATAAATAGTCAGCAGAACACATGGCTTTTGCGTGCTACAGCAGACGATAGGATATCGCAACAACAGCGCTTTCAAGGACGTCATTATCATTGAGTCCACTTTTGATTTAATGTGAAGCGAATCTCATCCTGTCACCCTCTTCCGCCGCGCTTACCAGAACAGTAAGTTGTTAACGCATTACGTCTGCTCTGGAATCAGCGTCCCCCACGTTTCCGTTTCTTTACGCACGTGGTCAACACCACGTATGTTACTGCGTTTACCAAACGCCTGTGCCTCTGCATCTTTGCACGCTTACCTGGCTGTGACGTCACACAGTCCGTCCACTGGTAAGTACAGCAGAATCGCCAAGTTAACGGCACTCCGATACGTGAGCAGCTTATCGTACGAGAGCGCTGGGAGTCGGAGGGCGGGCAGATGAGGGACAGAGAATGTCAGTGCACGTGCCACCACTCTTTCTAAAAACTTGCGTTCGTGTTCTTAGGTTCTCATATCATTTTTTTCAGTAGGAGTCCGACAATAACGGAGGTATTCCAGAACCATCTGCATAGTTTCTTATTTCAGACAGGGCCACGCTGCAATACCAGTATTCTAAGAAGGGCAGTGTTTTTGTTTGGCTAATAGCTCGCAACCCGGGAACGGTCTCCACTCTGTAACGTCGTATAAAACTAAGCCGACACCCCTCTAGTACCGCCTGCGGACGATACCTAGTAGCGAGGCTAAAATCGGTCGTTTGCTCAGTGCCATCAGTTCGCTTCCAAGCTCTACATAGTATAATTAACTGTGCGTCACTATGCATGTATTTCTTTGAACCGCTTGGCCCCGAAGATGCAGACACGACGATCCTCCGAAACGTTGGGTAGCTATACTACGATAATTATGTGATCTCTCACGAGCAGTAACCAATTTCGTCCAACGATGAAATGGACGAGTCCATGTATTTCGGGAGGGGGTGACCTTCAGCCGGCTGTTCGCAGCCAAGATGTCAGAGCGTCAGCTTGGATCGTACGCGCTGCGGCTGGGGAGGCTGACTGCGCTTTCATGTGGCCGTTACTGACTGCCGACTCCATTCTCCGGGCCGGGATAGCGTAGTCGCTATTGCAACTCGCTACGTACTGGACGGTCCGGGGATCGGATTCCTGGTGGGGGCAAGATTTTCCGCACCCGTCCACACCGGCCCTGGGGCCCACCCACCCCCTGTACAATGGATACCGGGTGTTTCCCGGTGGTAAAGCGGCCGGGGCGTGGGGCTAGCCAACCCACCCCTTCTGGCGCCAGGCTTACGAAAGGTAGAGGTATACCTCTACTCCCCCTTGGGGCTTAGGCCCGTGTAGGGTCCCCCACTCCCTTCTCCTTTTTCCCCTTCAATTCCCCTGCGACGCTTTTGTGTATGACATCACATAGTAATCGTATACCAGTCTGCACGGTGTAACGGTACTGAAGTGTTTCAAGGTACCGTGTTGCTTGGGGGCGGGAGTTGCTGAATAGTGTTCATCACTCTGCTCTGACAGCTGCATACCAACGATGTGCCGCAGTATACTGCCTCAGCAAATTTGTTCAGTAAAACAGCTGCTGTTGTACAGTGTATTTCAGTTATCTGTCGGACGCTTTTCGACGCCGATGCTCCTGTCATCGTCAGTTTCTAGCCTGCTAATATTAACTCATGATTGTTATTATTTATCAGGCCGTTGTTGTGTGTAAATTTTCAATTAAAAACTGGACAACAGGCACGAGTCGACAGTTTATGTCTGACAACTAATGACTCAGAGCGTATGAAGGCAGCTGAGCCATGCGGTAAAGTTGCTGTATCAGAGCTACACGATACGGCAATGGTGAAGTTGGTACTGCCACCGCCGTCTGGGTGCTTGTCGTAACAAAAGACCTCAACATAAATTTTCGCTGCTGTGTAAACTTCAAATGTTCTACCCATGTTTATGCTCTGAACATGTGGAAGATCATAAACAAGAGAGGTGCTGCTTATATGGAAGTGAAGTGTTAACGTTAAGTGTTAAGTGTGATCGTACAGCACCCACCTTCACGAGCTGCAGCCCCGTTAATTTTAAGGAGACGCCGGCGATCGAGTTCTGGAGGAATAACCATGTCAAGATTACACAAGAAAGGGTGACGGCAGAGTAGCGACTCTGTCTACTGATTGACCCCACGCCACAAGAACCACTCATGACTTAGTACTGATGTTAGTCATTAACAGTCCTATCTTTAGACGTTTTGTGGCGTGAGGGACTAATAGCATTTTAAAATAAACTATAAATAATGTATAAATACGATTAAATAAATAAAACGGTGCCCTAGTGGTATCTGAGGGACCCACGGCAGTGACTGGTAAGATTTGTCTTCCAGGATGTGACGCTGTGTAGTCTGGTAGAATTATATCGACGTTTCAGAGGTACCCGCCACCTCCATTGTTAGGTTAGCTGACATCCTTCTCAAACCTCCAAACTGCCTTCATAAGACCTCGACCGGATGGTCAGTTCTCCACCGTACATATTGTCACCTTCGCCTTGACAGGCACGCATTTGGAATTCGAACTAGCTTACGAACCCCTCCCCTCCTTTGAATTGCCACTGATACGAAGACATTTCGTGGGGCCTAATTGAAGTAGTTTTCTTGATGTTGAATGCCATTCATGAAGATCACAATAACGGTCGAACATGGGTTGGGAATCGTGTTTATAAGTGATCGTTCAAACGCTTATGCTACTTGTAGGAACATAAAACAGTTGAAAGTAACTATATGTAGCTATCACTGTGACAGTATTATGTAAGCAACATTTTATCCCTAAGCGATGCTGATACAAAGTCCCAGACAGCGTATGCCCCTTGTGATATTCTGTGGAATTCAAGTTGCAATAGCGCCAGGACGTTCATGTGAAATCGCTAAGCAGTACGAACATTTGAAGTAAATTCAGGCCTTTGTGCAACAAACAATGTGACATGTATCTGTGTTTTCTTCTCATCATCTTTCCCTCTATGTTTGTTATTTTCTTTCTTTGTTTCTTCATTTCGTTCTTTCTTTATTTGTTACATTGTCTCTGATTCTGTATTTGAATTTCATTTCTTTATTTCCTGCATTTGTTTCAATCTATTTTGTTTCTTTCCACCCTTTTAGTCTCTTTTTATTCCTTGCTGTCTTCTTGTGTTCTTTACTTGGTTCTCTTTCCTTCTTTCTACCTCTCAGCCTTCCATTTCTTTCTCCTAATTTCTGCAGCCTATAAGTACTTACTATTGTCGGAATATATAAGGGGTATTTAATTACTAAGAATGTATCCGCGGATCATAAGCGAATTTTACACACGGATTTTTATGAATTATAAATTTCTGCAACGCACCTAATTTATCATTATTCCTTTTCCGAATAATTTGAGCAATCTGAATATTAACTAATGACACAAACACACACACTCACACACAAGTGCAATTCTATAGCCTTTCCATTAAAACACGTATTGAGTTTATTCTAATGCAGGACGAAAGTTATAGACCTCTAAAGTCATTTACTGTGATCCATATTCAGTACACTGTGCGTCGGATAGTAATCACTGAAACTTCCTGCGTGAAATAATAATGTATCTTGTGCTGCAAGTTATCGCCCGACGCAACCCAGTGCGTATCATCCGTCCACCGCCCAGCGGGGCCGCTCAGACCTTATTAATTTTTCATTTGTTTCCTTCCCTACAGTCGCAACAAATTAATATTTCCACAACAAGTACCTTTTATGTAATAACTATATTACTTTTTCGTTTTCTCGTCGCCGTTTTCAGACCGGTTTTGATGCTCACATAGCACACTCGCCAATGGGTACGAGAGGCTCTTTCTCCAGTGTATAGTGGCAAGATAATAAACTTTAACAACTGCCCCCATCCACGGCCGGTGTTGTAAATGTGTGCAGGTATACGCCTAGCTCCGGCATCTCCCACGTGGTGCTTCATCAGCACGGAAAAAGACACAGATCCTAGTGCAAAGTACTTGGCAGGCTGGAGCAGGTGCAAACTCTTGTTCCGGTTTCGAATTTAGACCAAGAAACAATTATCGTCAGGTTTCGGTGAAAAATAAATCGAAGTGTGTTCGTGGTAGTGGGGATTCTCTTCCGCCTTTGTTAATACTAAGGTCATAGTGTTTCAAATTTTGAAAGGTAACGTGTAAATAGTTGCTTAAATACAACGTAACAGCGCGGCTAAAATGCATATCTTCGAACGAACAAACGAACGAAAGAACGAACGAATGAAGAAACGAAAGAAGAAACGAACGAACGAAAGAACTAACGAAACCACGAAAGAACGAATGAAAGAAACTGCCATGGTGGATTCAGATCGCGTTCGCGGAATGGATGTACGTTAAGAGTTTTATTCTGCTGTTTTTCTAATTTACATGATAATGAATTGTTACGGGCCGATCTGTTTTTCCAAGAAGTCTTACTAGACGTCTTAAACAGCCACACCCTCAGATTTCACTTGGAACTGGAGAGGCTGAAGAAGGAGATCAGTTAAGAGCTGAAATTACTTAACTCCACAGAGCAAGGCCCTTCTTGAGAGACAAAATACCCGATCAGCTCGACACACATTTCGTCGCATTTTATGGAACCCGAAGTTTCATTACGTTATTCACAACATGCCGCCACAGGACTTCATCCTCACCATTAATGAGGCCTATATAACACACAAATAAATTTCCAACATCAAGCAGTCTTTTCTTTCCTTCCTCTGACGGTACAGCTCAGACCACAAGATTATTCATAATCAGCTCGAAAGTATATAGACTTGTTACAGAAGCCATGCAGTTAATCATTTAAATAAATCACTAAACAGACCGAGAATTGCACTGCCATGAAAACAGCCCCAGTAAGTCCTTCGAAACGTCCTCAAAAACCTACCAATCGAAAAGTGAATCACAACCCTCAAGACTTGAATGTTTACCGATAGTCCCATCGGGTTCTGATTTAGAAATACGCTGCTGTCCGTACACATTTAACAAGGACATGACTGTACCATATAAATTGTCGCACGATGTGACTGGCTTTTGTTTGTGTTACGGGATTACGTGGAGGTTTAGTTTGATGTCCCTGTAGCTGTGTCCGTGTCTCTTCTTATCGATATACAGCATAAAGCGAGCTAGCCACGCAAAGTGTACGGATTACTGAGCGATGCTAGCGTGATGACCCAACATTTGACACTCAATATTGCAGCCATTCGTTGGTTCCCCAGTGCGGCGTTCGAACTTACACCGCTTAACTAAGGTCCCTTGTCCTGGGATAAGTACCAGTGCCAGCTTTTTGCCCAGTATTTCGTTAAAAATTTTGGGTTTAAGAGGAAGGAGGTAAAAGAGAGGACTGGACATAACTGCATAATCAGGTGATTCATTATATCACCCACACACAAACACACACACACACACACACACACACACACACACACACACACACACACGCCTACTCTGGATCAAATATTATTACACCGATTACTTAAAATTCATGAGGTAGGCATTATATGTAGCTCACAAGGGAGAAATGTGAAAAAGCGGAAGATTTTGGTCTGTCAACCTGAATCGAAGAGACAGAATGGAAGAGTTAGGCGTAGATGGGAAGACAGCATGAAACTGCATTGTATAGATATAAGGTAGGAGAGTGTGGAATGGGTGTGTCCGGTCTGCAGTAGGGAACAGTGGCTGGCTTATGTGAAAGCAAGAAGAAAACTGCGAAGCTCGTAAAGGTGGAGACTCCGTTGACTAAATGAGCGAATATTAGACAGGACTGTGCCGCAGCCAGTGGTTAGTAGCAGTTATCTGGCAGTTAGACTCTGGCTTCTTATCGAGGAGACACGGGTTCATTTCCATTGGACTTTATATATGGTTTTTTTTATATTGTTCATACCTTCCTCACGTACGTAGGCAGTCTCCAAAACACAGTACACCAGGCTCCATTACACAACAAACGCCTATATTTTGTTTGATTGACTTTTTACGTTTTTTATTGTGTATATGAATTGCTAGATTAGTTTTGTGAAGTATGTGAATCCCTGATGATGATCCCATAAGGGATCGAAACATGTAAGGAATGATGAACAAGACATTGTAATATAAAACATATGGAAACAATGTAGTGCATTTTGTCGGAGTGAATATTGTGATTTGATTATATAGGGTTTGTTGTGTACGAAGTAGCACTAGGACAGGCCTGTTCCAGCTACTTCTGTTTTCCTCTGCGTGAATGCTTCCTGATCATACTTACGTCGGTGGCTTCTCAGGAGCGGCATGTTATGTAACCACTATGGAGAACTGTTAACCTTTATCCTGCTAATGTGGAATATATGGTGAGCTGCTAATAATGCCAGCACCACTAATGTGTAATATTTGGTGACCTACATTTGGCAACGCTGAAAGGAACCCCCCTCTCTCTCTCTCTCTCTAAGAGCCTAGTTGGTAGCCAAGCAAGTGTGTGCACACAGATATGACATAGGACGTCTTTCACGATTGATTCAGTGTTGAGACATTGTGCAGAGAGAGAGAGAGAGACAAAGAGGCTCCTCTCAGCGTTGCCAAATGTAGGTCACCAAATATTACACATTAGTGGTGCTGGCATTATTAGCAGCTCACCATATATTCCACATTAGCAGGATAAAGGTTAAACCATCTCCGTCCGCGTCGGTCCGTTCTAATAAAATGGGGAATTCTGATTATCGTTGGATGAAATGAGGCAGGCCTACTTATGTCAAACTGAGTACGTTTACCTTGTAGGCCTACTTATCTGATCCTGACTGCTACCACTCCTGCTGTTCTTTTATACTGAATGTCCGTAATAACATTCTCGACAGCGTTCCTTGCACTGTATTGACCATACGTGCTGTTTCAGCAAAACCTGGGGACAAAGCATCAAAATTCTTATTTCAGTTGCATAATAACGAATCATGTCAAATTGCTACGTACGTGAAGCGGTTTGTAGGCTGCATGAGAAAGTGTATGAAAGGTCCGTGTCAAGTAGACTTTGTGATGGGTCACTAAGTCAAAAATCGAGAGAGCTCTGAAAAGTCGAATTTCATAATTTGTTTATGATTTTATGCACAAATAAGTCCATTTATGGTACTGCATAAAGTAGGCTTTGTTACGGACCAATATTGCTGAAAATCGGAACTGCCCAACAACTCTATGGTGGAAGACTCGCACGTCAGATTTAACCTTTTAAAGCCTAGCGGTAACTTTACATACCACCAGGTTTAACATTAAAAAATTCTACGTGGTGCCCACATCGCGTTTATGTGTTTTGTACGGATCTCAGAACAAACAGCAACTCTTGCCTTATAAAACATTAAGAGACTGGTTTTTATAACCGAAGTGGAGAGTGTTTACAGCGCGGTACGCACTGAGTCCTTATATAAAACAGATACGCTCCGTCTTTAAAGGGTTAAAGAAAATCTGTGAAGTAGTTACACGAAGCAGTGGACACCCATCGTTGTATTTTAAAACAACCTGTCCTATGATCTATGTGCTTATACCAGGTCACAACGGGGACGAACGGATGGACAGACAGAAACTACCTCCACGTGGGGTTTTATTATTTTGCACTGCGTGGCCCGCGGACACAAACAACGGCGTGACTGAGGAGTGACGCGATTTGTCTTGTAGAACGAAGTCCCTGCATAACAAAATATAAGGTACTGAGGGCCGTACACCTGCTGTCTCTTATACAGCCTATATACGGGCGCGGGTGTGTGCTTGTAATATATTATTATCTATCATGCCTGTCCGTCCGTATTATTTAATCTTATTACCGGAAGCTATCACACTGCAATGAGACTTTTTAGTAATGAAAGTAACGAGCGTTTAACATAAAAATTTCTCATGAATGTGACAACCAGATAGGGTAAAAACTTGAGATCTTTCTTTGATGGCAATAATGAATGAATCATCGGTCACAGGTATGTGGAATTTGGTATTGTGTTAGATTATAAGCGTGCATGAAACTCTGTATGAAATATAGCTTAGCAGTTACACGTTACAACGGTATGAATCGTTGAGCTTGTACCTGAGAGGTTTACTTTAAACAAAAGTACGTCTAATTCATAAGTTCTCGAAGAAGGTTATGACAAGAGTAATAACAATAATAATAATAATAATATATTTACAAGCAATGCATAACTGGCTCGAATACGTTTCTAAACGCTTACTGATCCAGGGACGTACCCAGTCACTAACTTGAAATCCATTTTTTTTTATATAAATTAGCCGTGTGGAACTAGGGCACTACGCAAGATGTTTAGGACCGGAAGTCCTGTCAGTAGAAAAGCAGATTTCGTGACGAGTTCGCTCGATATTTCTTATTCTCCAGTATAAATAAGCATAGGGCAACCAGGGCACATGCCAAGACGTTGTCGAGCCATCTGATATCGGGCTCTGCCGGCTTTTGTGCTTCCAGGGATATGTACAGATGCACGTTAAGTTTTGTGGCATATTCTTCATACAGTTCCCTCACAGTTGTGATGGGTAAGACTATCCTTCTAGCAGACTTGCCATGACTCAGGCGGTTAGTCGCCGGCCTGTCACCGTAAAGGCCCGGGTTCAATCCCAGATCACTCCATGTGAGATTTGTGGTTGACGAAGTAGCTCTGGGACAGGTTTGTCTCCGACTACTTTGGTTTTTCACCTTTGCTTCGTATTAATTAATTCATTATTGGCTATATATAATCTTCGCAAAACACAGCGTCGGTAAGTAAAACGTTTAAGTAAGAGGCTTCTAGCAGCTCCTTAACACTTTGGCACTGTAATTCAATTCCGGATACTACCTGCACAACTCCGGATTTAATGTGCAGGACTTAATTTTTTCATGCAAATTAAAAAGAGGCCAAAACAAAAGAAAACCCCCCAACAGAACTGTACAAGAATGACCATAATTTGCTGATTCACACGCCGCATCGTTCAGAAATTGAGGTCAGCACCTTGCGACACTGCGTGCGCGTCGTTTGGCGCCAAAGAGTTATTTAATTAATTCAAAACTGAAACCTCCTGAATATGTAGTGACTGCAGTGAAAAGAACCGTGATAACATGTCATTCTGCCCCTTTGCTGCTTAATATTACTCATGCGTGCTTGCCGCACAATTAGACGTTGTTCCATCTGATTACTGTTTTGCTTTGTTTTTCAACCGGATTTACTCCGGAGACCCATAAAATTAATAGCGTCATATACGCTCTTCCATAAAAATAGAAGTGTTCAAATGGTTCCACAACAGGATGGCCTATTACAACGAGCAGAAACCCCGAGACGGCGGCTGACATATTCTTCGCCAGACTTCCCAACGTGTTCTCCATCCTTCCGATATTTTAGGACTTCAAAACTAAAAATATTAATACTTAGAAAAGCCTGAGGCCGTTATGGCACTACCACAATATACACATATTTAAATATTTAGATAGCCGCCCAATGTGGAGACTCCCATATAGCTGAAGAACAAATTGTGGCCAGTACGGCTACAATACACATCTGAATATTCCAAAATTTTCAACCTGTGTCAAGTGGGATTTCATTTTATAAACCACATATCTCAAAAGAATCTTTCCCGCTTTCACCTGCACTTGAATTAGGGGTTGGATTGCATTTTCAGGAGTACAAATTAAATTTACCTTTCTACTTTGTATGTAGAACACCAGGATAACATACCATTGTCATAGTAGTACTTTTGAAAAATTAACACACAGGCGGGCGGTTAACTTCGCCATTATGCGTCCATTCTTTCAAATTAATGAAAATGACACACAACAACTGTCAACTTGACGCCAGACATGGAGTGCTTGAGGTGGCTTTGCACCATTCCGATTTCTTTTCGAAATACTTGTTAATATACAGCCTTCTTACATGGTGTACATATAAAAATCTAACGTGTTGCCAAGCTGATATTTAAAGATACTAAAGTTCCAAATAAATTTCATTTTGCTATTACACTAAATGCGCTGACCGACGTTGATATTGTTGTCATTTTCAAAAACCCAATTTGTTAAAAAATGAAAACACAGTATGAATCAAATAATTAATAGTATGTTTATTACAGATTCTTGTCTTCTCTAACGAAGTCATTGAGGCATTCAACACTATACACACCTTATGTAACAAGCAAAGAACATACACAGATATTATTATACCATCATAATAGTTAATAATTTTAAAGATTTAAAACGGTACAATGGAATCATTTGATTACGTCGAAAAGACGAAACAGTTCGACATGAGTTTCATTCTAAGAAAAGCAAACAAATGAAAGACTTGATATGGTGGTTAGTGACAAATATTCGTGCAGCATGGTGACACAGCTCAACCACGCATATACGTTTTCATGGAATATTATTTATATATAATTGGTAGAAGATCAACACTCTCACTGTCTCCGCTTTAACCAGCTGATGTGTACATAATGTTTTTTTTTTTAATTTCTGACGTGATACCTGTTGAACTAGTAAAGCTTATGCATTGTTACCAAAGAATAGGTACTTTTGTGTAATTTAAAACCGGCTGTTGTTTTAAGTTCTTAATGAAATTTATGAAGATGGTCTGACTCAGTAACACTGTCAGCAAAAATTTCGGTTTCAGCCAAGTTTTTAAAATCAGATGATTGAAATACTTAGCAGAAGTTCAAACTTATGTACTTTTTTGATTGTAACAGGTATTCAAACTATCCTACTTTGATCGTTTACATGCTTAATATAAAATCAAATTTTAAGCTCTGTTACTGTAGAATGTATATTCGGGTAACTTAAATTTGATAGCTCTTGAGATTATTAACATGTCATTAAACATTATGTACTGTTACCACAGAATGCATATTCACATAATGTCAACAAGCAAGTCCATGAATTCTTCACAAATAAGTATTGGAATTTAATGAAGTACCAACGTAATACTTGGTCTGAACTTCTAAACTGTGGCAGATGAATGTTCAATGCACCCTGTGTTGTCACGGAACTGGCATACTGCACTTCATTACAAAACATAAAATTAGGTTGTCATGAGACTTCTCCCATGATCTTTGAGAGATTGAAGTATTGTGCGTTTGATATGTTTGGCATAAAACAAGTTACAATATGTGTATACAGATATTTAATATGTGAGTAAGTTCTTAAGAAGAGTGAATTTGATTATTTGCAAAGAAGGCATATTACCACTTTGGGTGGGTACTGAAGGAATGAATCCATTACATGTCAGGAATATTGTGAATAAACTGTAAATTATGTAACAATACATATTAAACATACCCAAAGTGATGAGGGTCGTAAAACGGGGTGTAGCTTGCAGCATGTGTATCAGAAAAATAGTGCAAAGTCTCTTTAGTACCTCCAATCTTAATTAAAGTGGAGGTTTTACCTTGATACATTGTGATGAGAGACATGCATATCCCTGCCCAATGGTCAACTTTTCTTAACACTGAAGGGGTCTATTAACGTAACTGTTGCTTAGTCCAGAATCACATAAAATGAACATAAATGCTGGGTGAGCAGTTTGTGAATGTTCAAGCAGACTTGCATGTAGTAGTAGCAGCAGCAGCAGCAGCAGCAGCAGTAGTAGTAGTAGTAGTAGTAGTAGTAGTAGTAGTAGTAGTAGTAGTAGTAGTAGTAGTAGTAGTAGTAGTAGTCACTGTGCTTCAAAGTGTTAAAAGTGCACTGAGGAAAGAAATCGGTGTATTTTTTATATTAAGTTGTTATAGGAACAAAGTAACTGATAAAGCTATGTGACATCAACAGACTATATAGAAACCCAGAATGGAAGCTTATTTGAAAACAAAATTAAACGTGAACAAACAGGTGTAAATTATCTTTAAAGAACTAGACAAAGTTATGCTTTGGTAATGGTATTGTTGAAGTAGGTAGTAACTCATTGCACAGAAACATGTTGGTTTGAAGTCAAGGAAGTATAAAATAATCCAGTATCTTTGGTAAAATGTTATACCAGCTTTCCTTAATGCGCTAAATTATAAGAAATAATTAGAGTGAATCTTTGCCTTCAACATAAGTCACATCATGCAAATATATGTAGTCTGAATTACATATACAGGCATCAGTGGCACAAAAAGAGCTTTCCTTTGGTGAAATTGTTCTTATTATGCAGGTAGTAACTATTCCTCTCTTTCAATTTGAGGTGCTGATTAAATGTTATTTAGTATGAACACATTACATGTGTTGAACAGTTAATATTTGTGCTTTTAGGTACACCAGAAATGTACAGTAAGGAAAATGTAATCTATATGAAATATTACAATACACCTTCATGCCAAATTTTCGATTACTCTATTTATTAATCAGTATTTTGTGTCGAGACATTGACAATATTTTTATGTGTCAAAACTTTGTCTTTAATACAACACAAATTTATTTAACTTTCCATAATTTGTACATTTAAGGAATATTTAACTTTGGCTACTGTGACTATCACTTCTGTGTTTAATACACTCAAACCATTACATGTATATACATGACACATTCATTCATAATTTATCAGAGATATCGGATTCCCACCTCACTAACTGTAGTCCCTTAACCACTCTTATCGCTTTCTCTTAACATTGTGAAAGTCTGGTGTTCTTCCATGCGATATGAACGGTAGCAGCCAAATCTAACCAGCACAAGACCCTGTACCATTTTTGAAGTTTTATATAAATTTAATATGTCACAACAACTGCCAACAGTCCTTCCTTCCTTCCTTCCTTCCTTCCTTCCTTCCTTCCTTCCTTCCTTTAAATTCTAGGAACTCTTTGATTGAGATAACAGTGTACACTGCATGTGGTACATTCATATTTGGTGCAGCCAATCAGAATCAGTGATATTTTTATACAAAATTAAAATTATATGATTTCTGGGAACACTGATTAATTCCATCCAATAAACATGAGTCATTATATTCTTCAACACATGCACACCGGAGCTACATCAAGTTTCTGCCCTGACTGCACCAAAGATCTCATTAAATTTCTTATTGCTAGGTGGAGACTTCAATGGCTTCTTGTTCGTTGCAGTTATTGTTGGTGGCTGCAGGTTCCTCTTTTAATGGGTTCTCAGCCTTCACTTTCACTTCATAGGAGACAGGAGACTGGCTAACCCCCATGGCTAAAGGAGAGTCCTCAGAAGGATGAAGATTCAGTCTGTCTTCCTCATGCCTGGGTGGAGAAACCACTTCTTCTGATAGGCCTTCAGAATCCTCATCTTCCTTTTGCACTACATCAATCACATGGGGGAATGACATATGAGGGGTACTGTACAGATGTGTTTGAAGACTAATAAGATTATTGCTGAGGTGGTCTCCAGCACCACTGTTGGTCACTTTTCCCATGAAACTTCTTATTTCATCAAAGCACGAGTCCTCACGATCATTTTCATTGCTACTCCCTGGACTGTCGGCCACTGAGACCACACCGCTGCCATCATCCGTCTCATGCTTCTTGAGATGCCGGTCCAGGTTAGTCTGCTGGCCAAAGCATCGTTCACACAGAGGGCATTTGAAAGGCTTCTCCTTGTTGTGGATGTTACGTACGTGACGCTGCAGGTTAGAAGATATGCTGAAAGATCGCTCACAGTATTTGCACTTGTACGGTTGTTCACCTGTGTGTGTACGTAAATGGCGGGTCAGGTTCGCAGACCTGGGGAACACTTTGCCACAGAATTTGCATGAGTAACGGTCCTTTAGCTTGCCACCACTGTTACCAGCACCTCCTCCGCCACTGTTACCACCAAGGTGTGGATTTAGAACATCTTGGTAAGGTTTACCAGAACCAAAACCAGATAATGGTGCCCTTAGGAGGTCAAAAGGTGGTCTACTTCCAATGTGGCCATTACTGATGCCATTAACCAATGGCCCAAGGAAAGGAAACCTTCCGAAGGGTGGTGGTGGAGGGGGCAAAAGACGATCATGATGGCCTGGACCAGGTGGTGGTGGTGGTGGTGGCGGCGGTGGCGGCGGCGGAGGCGGAAAATTCGGGAAAGGGGGTCTGTACATGGCCTCAAGGAACATGGGGTGTATTGGACGTGGATAGGCCATAGTTGGTGAAATGCTGACTGCAAGAGAAGATGGCACTTTCTCTCCCAGAGGGGTTGGTGGCTGGTGGTTTGTTTGTGGTGGCTGTTGTGGCAGGGAATGTGGCGGTGGGTGTGGCTGTGGTTCTTGTGGAGACTGTTGTCTGGCTGGAGAGGAAGTAGATAGTTTCTCTGACACTGAGACATTTTCCTTTGATTTCCTTTCATCCCGTTCTACAGGAGACACACATACAAATAAACGGCGTTCTTCACTTTCCTTCATGTCATCATATTTCTCATGTCTTCGTCTACAGTTCACTCGCAGATCCAGTGGTTCCTCACCTTCAGATTTATCAGCACTATTTGCAGATTGTGGTCTTGTCTCTTCCTTATCACCAAGCTTTTCCCTATCCTGAGAAGGTGAACGAGCATCAGTCCCTGTTGACAGGTCTCTTGGCAAACTTTCCTGTTCATTGTTTTTGTCTTCAGATATATGGAGTTCACCGGCTGTAGGGAGAAAATCTCTAGGGTTGGGGTATGTCGAACCTCCACTTGCACACAATGGAGGGCGAGCTGGTGATGGTCGGAGTTGCGACACTGCCTCATCTGCTGAGGGTGGTGAAACTTTGTTCATCCCTGCTGCAAGCTGAGGTGGTGTTATAGATGGCCCATTCCTGAAGCTTTCTCTTTTAGTCCTCTCAGAAAATGATTGCTGATCTCGTTCATTGGCGCTGTGACGTTGAAGAAGGAGCTGTTGACGCTGATGGCACTCCACAGTCAGCACTGTATTTTGTTTTGATATGTGTTCTTCATCCAGAAGTTTGGTGTGATGACTAGCAGGGAACAGTAAAGGATTGCTAAGGAATGAATGGGATGTGTGGGGAGAAGCGTGATGGAAAATTGAAGGGTAAGGACTGATGAGGGATGGTGGATAAAATGGAAGTCCTGCTGGTGGTCGTGAGTACATGAGAAAAGGATTGGTGCTGTTCCCATGTTGGGGGTGTGGGTGTGGAAGATGGGTCATGGCAGAGCCAGTACTGGGAGGCAAAACAGGGTGATGCTGGGGTGGTTGAGGGGCACCACCCCCGCCAGGGGATGGCGTTGTGGAGTCGCAGAATCGTTTGTGTTTAGAGAGTGATGTGACAGTGCTGAATGACTGGCCACACTTGACACACTTGATCTGCATGCGACAGTCTGCGTGCATCCGCTTGTGACGACACAGGTTTGAAAACTGCGTGTAGGCCTGCAACAAGAGGCACAACCTACATTCCCAAGCAATGTTCACCGTCAGATATAGCTATACTTCCTACATATAATGGGCCAAAGTTCGCAAGCAAGGAACTACCAAACAACTGCTTTTGCAGAGGAGTACACTGATAAAGTGAGTAACAAAATTAAAAAGGATAACATGTGGAAGGAGCCATGTGTATGTTCAATAATGGAAAAAGATGGTGACAGAAGTATTATCATTTGAACAGTACTGAGAATGAAAAATTCCCAAAACCTGACTTCTTGACAAACTTGAAACATGATTACCAGGCATATGAATACATTTCACAAGAACACTGACAGGTTGTAACAAATTTAAGAATATTACTTGGACAAGAAGAAGGCAAAGTAGATGGGAAATAAGGATGATAATAAAAGTAACAATGAAGAAATAATTAAAAGTCAAATAAAAATTCTAAAAAAATGGTGATTAACCAGACAACCAGATACATCCCTTTCATTTAACTAATAACATCATCACCATCATCATCAGGGAGTGCTTACTGATTCCAAACTTCATTTTCACCATCATGCTGATCACATATATTCCCAGGTAATTAGGTTTATGGGTTTAATTCAGAATGTATATTTTTCCATCTTTCCTCTAGAGAGCCTTCTGATTATGTATTTTACATTAGTTAGACCTAACTTAGAATATGGGTCTGTTGCGTGAAATCCAATTCCTTCGCCTGATGCCCGTAAGCTTGAATGCATCCAGTGGTGAACCTCTTATCTGTGTGTGTCGTCATCGTCATTTTAACTAATATACAATATAACTATGTTAACATTCTAGATACCTGTAATTTCATACCATCTGTGTTTGCAGGTATCCCCTAGATGCCTGTGAAACACAGATGGTAATTAATGTGTATAAGGGACAGAAATTCTTTTCTTCCCTTTTGGAAACAATAGGCCTTTGTATGCCTATTCGAAATGTCAGAGATTTACTTTGTTAAGAGTTGAACAACTGTCCATCTGCCAGATGCGCATTGGCGGTAATGACATCAGCAGAGATACAGGCATACTGAAGGGAAAGTTTTTTTGCTCAAAGATTTGTTAAATTAATTATGCTTATTACAGACATTTAAAATTTGTTTTGTTTGTGTGATTTTTTATTATGTTTCATTATTTTTCATGTGTTTGTATTTGAGGTTAGTTATTTTATGTGTTTTCGCTTATGTCCCTGTGCTGTCCCCATAACTAGCCTTTTGCTGTTGTTTTAGCACTGTAACAATACAGAAGTGAATCGAATTATTAAGTAAAAGTGGAAGAAAAAGCAGAGGAAGTATAAAGAAGGCACACTGCTTGCAAACAGAGATAATGCCAACCGCAATACATTCTGTTTTATTCGAAAGTCGCGGCCAAATTGTTGGCATTCCTCCTTCGTACTCGGAGATGTGGGTTAGGATCTCTGTCAAAACACCAGCTATGCTGGGTTAAGTTTATTGTAGTTTTCTCAGCCCATCCTGGTAATTGCTGTGACAGAAGGACTGTCAAATGAAGTCACGACTGCTTCCTTTCATACTCTTTCCAGTTATTTTCAGTGTCGTATAATTCAATGCTATATGGTTTGAGCTTTTGACATCATTTACACGAATCATCCGCATATAAAACTAATGCTTACTAGACTGTACTAATAGATGTAGTAGATAATTATGGACAGAGGAAGAAAAAGGACAGACCTAAACTCAGTGCCAGATGTATGTGTTAACGACATTTCAGTGTCCCAGCACTACCGAGAAAGAAAACTAACTGTACTTCTACATAGCAACATTGCTTAGTCATATTAGTTTTTCCATAAAATTACCATCTTAATATGAATGCCATTGTCTTTCCACAAAATTTTAGGTTACTGAGGTCACACATTTTTCATTAGGTGTTTTTATAGGCTCAACCTTGCACAAGCAAATAAAGAGGTCTGTCGATGGATTTTATTTACCACGTCCAGTAATCATGTTCATAACTGCAATAATCTCAAGGTGTTTTATGCTAGTAGATAAATAGAACAGTCCTCTTTGTTCCCTGTTCAACATGCGGTGTTACCTTGAAGCACACTTCACACTGGAACGGCTTTACGCTTGAGTGTATGTGTGTATGCTGCTTCAGCCCTGACGACGTGGCAAACGTCTTGCCACACTCGGGACAAGCGTGCGAACGGGCGCCAACGTGGTGCGTTCGGATGTGGCGCTGTAGGTTGCTGGGGTCCGTGAACACTTTGCTGCAGTTCTCGCACGGATATTTGCGGATTTCTCCGTGACTGAGAGCTCGATGCCGGTGAAGACTGGGTCTCCAGGAAAAGGCTCGAGGGCACAGCTCGCACTTGTACTGGTCGGCCGGGTAGCGGTGGTTCGTCACTAGGTGCTCGTCCAACCTGTGTCACATACGAAGTGTTTCAGTTGCATTGTATGTAAGTTAATCTTTTAACGACTAGCGGTAACTTTACATACCACCAGGTTTAACATTAAAAAATTCTACGTGGTGCCCACATTGCGCTTATGTGTTTTGTACGGGTCTCAGAACAAACAGCAACTTTTGCCTTATAAAACATTAAGATACTGGTTTTTATAACCGAAGTGGAGAGTGTTTACAGCGCGGTACGCACTGAGTCCTTATATAAAACAGATACGCTTCGTCTTTAAAGGGTTAACTACACAGTATCACATTATAAGGTTCGGTCAGAAAATCCGTATATTTTGGCTCCAAGAAAAATCCACATTTAATTGCAGTACTAATTATTATTCTTCACATGTTTCTCCGAATTCCTGAGGCATTTGTCATACCGTGGGACGAGATCTCTTATTCCCTATTGACAGAAATCGGTGCAGTCTGATATCAGCCATCTTGTCCGAACTGTGTCCACTTAGTGATCACCTTTAATTTTGGGACACCTACATATTGCTTAATTTAATCTTTCAGTTCATGAAATCATGTAATAGGTCCTTTTAATAAATTTCAGATTAACACTCTACCTACAGATAGTACTTTACATAAGGATCAATATCCTTATGTAAAGTACTGTATTGTATGTTAAAAAGAATGTGCAAACAATATCTAAAGTTACCTCCCTGAGGATGGTGAAGGATTAGGAATTAAGCACGGAATGTACCTGTGACATATCGGCTGTGTACTTTGATGGTTGTATTGTCAGTTCGCTGATACAATCACCATCAGTGCAGGTTCATTAGTTACGAAATTATACGTCATGTGACCTCACTTTCTGCCCGATTCGTATAGTCGGAAAATGCCTGCTGCGATTCAATTCAAATTCCTTACTGTCTCGCCTGCTCTCTAGAAATGGAAATATTAAAACAAAGAAAAAAATATAACTTCACTTAAAGGTTTCTCACAACAGTGGCAGAGGACAAAACTGAAGGTGAGATCTAAAGTACTGAAAGTCAGGTTTCAATTTTGACCAAATTTATTATGACTACTCCATGTTCGCAGTTCTGTAAATTAGTTGGTTTTCGAAAATCCAAAATTTTTTTCAGAAAACGGAGCTTCGCTGTTTTTACACCCTGTATGATGTAGCGAAGACGGAGCTAGCTCCAACATCGCGTGTCCCACTGCCATCGGACAAGCAGCAATCAATGCGTCCGAGAGCGCCCTCTTCTGTTCACTTGCTCTGTTCTTCCTTTTCACACCACACGCGACAGTGTGATGGAGAGAGAAATTCTACTGCCGAAAATCATAACGGAAACCAGTATTACGAGAAGTTTATTGCGTTGGATGCCTTTCGAAATTAAACTGTGTCTTGAAATGAAATTTTCCCAGTGTTTCAGCATATATTGTAGATATTATTTTCAGAGTAAATGAATTGTATACAAACTAGCAGTAGACGGAGTGTGAACCCAAGACCGAATCAACTCGCTGAGCGCCCGGCGCGAAGGTCTTAGCAAGTTTTCCGTTGAGAATATTAACGCAGAAACGCATGACCCAGTAGAGTAAAACTTCGAACACATGCTTCGGAATGCAGGATGTTTTTGTCCAGTACGGTTCAGAATACAATGGAGAAATGAGTACCTGTTCAGAATACACAAAAATCGCAGGTGCCTAACCCCATATTCATTTCACTGCTTGCTTCCACCATGGTCAGTTTATACGTCAAGAAGGCAGTGATCTTAAATAAACCTGCAAAGGAGCAAGCTGTAATTTATATGGATACTATGACAATGAAATCCAGTCTGAGGATGCAATAGCCTCGTGTTCCCTAACGTAACTTACACAAATCCACCGAATTTTTACCAACATTGTGTCAGCTAAAACAGTACAAAGCAACACGAACCACACTTAACGCAGCAGATTTGTAAAGGACAGCATGAACACGATACACCGGATATTGATAAAATAAGGACCACAATAAAGCTTTTATAGACACAGACACCTAGGAATATAAAATATCTGTATCGTATAGAGTCCTCGTGCTTCAAGAACAGGCTGGGGGATCAGTTTGCCTACTGTCTTGCTGTAATTTCCTCATCGTAGGTCCAAAAGTTGTTGGCTTCTTGTCCAGGAAACTGAATCTTATACGTCTTTCGTGTGAGTTATGAAGTTCTTGTACGTATGAAAAAGCACGTTTTAAAGGGCGAAGTCTTATTTAAGAGTCACCGCGGGTTGACTTACATCACCGCCGTCAGAACCCGTCTCACATAAGCACGACTTATTCCCCGTTCTCGGGCGGCAACTTCTCCTTCACCTCTGCGCGACGGGATACATACGCAACAGGCAGTCTTGAAAACACGTTCTGTACTAGGGCGGTACAAAACATTTCTGCTTATTATTATTGTTATTAGCAACAGCAAACATAGTAATGGTACAGTTGTCCCTATGCACGACTTGAAGTCGTACGCGGGAGTGGAAGTATAGGTCCATGCATTCATCTCCGCACTACATTGAGGTGACTGGTCAGTTTCACGCCCCGTCCGCTTGCGCTTCAGAAAAGAGTGACGGATACCGCATGAATGGATGACTGCTGATCAGCGTCTTAGCTACCAGACTGATGGTTGACAGGCATTACTAGAACTGTAGACCTTCCGTATGTGACGAACCTTAATTTGTGGATCAGTGGCTTATTTCCGTCGTATATTTCATTACCGTACTATTCTTGTGTACTCCACTACCATAATTTTATGATTACTATTATTATTTCATTGTTCCCTGTCATATGTTAAACTGCTTAATTCATAATTACAGTTTGACCAACGTAATTACAAACTGTCAGCAAGTAATATTGAAGAACAATAAATTTGCAACACATGTGTCATGTTCCGAGAAATACTGCCCATTTGAATGTTAGGAACTGTAAAACTGTACAGGTTCTCGTCACCACACAGTGTGCTGAGACGACTGTCGGTACTCTTGTCAACTGTCCGCATGATACTGCTCTTTCGTTTCATAGGCTGATTTTATATACTTCTAACTTTATTGTTACATTTATTTATTACTATTGGTATCAACACTACCGCTACCCGTAACAGCTAGTAGTAGTAGTAGTAGTGCTAGTAGTAGTAGTAGTAGTAGTAGTAGTAGTAGTAGTAGTAGTAGTAGTAGTAGTGTTACATTTACGTGTTAAGCAATCAAGTATTATGGACAGCAAATATGTGAGACACTTCTGTAGGATTCTGACAGTGAAACATCACAGCCAGCGTTATTCCCTCTGTAGAGCTCTTCATCGTACCGTTTTTAGATGAGAAATTAAAACGCGGCGTTTTGGTGACAGAAATTTTCCCCGTCCTCAGGCAAAAACGTAAGAGAAACGCCTATTCAGCTGGGCCCAATATGAAAAGGGGATGAAAACAGATTTTCCGATGGGACCCAACTGAGTGATTGTTTCCCTTACTCTTCTGCCAGAGAATGGAAAAAAAATCCCTTCCCGAAAAACTTTTTCCAGCATGGGATATTGGAGGAATTTCAAAGACTAAATGAACGCAAACAAAAATTATTTTAACCTTCCCCGGCCGTTGTAAGCAAAGAAGTTTTGTTGGGTGATTTTCCACTTGAATGTGGAGTTCGTGTTCAAAGTTTTATGAACTTAGATGTAACCGCACGTGTGTCCGCGTTACTGATCACGTAACTGTTAATAAAGGAGACTGTGTGTGTCGCTGCAACACCGAACACAAACCACACTCACACGGCCCGTGTGACTTCATTACAACAAGGCAGAAAAACTAACATTGCTCGTTACTGCAGTCCTCTACGCGTCTTAATGTCACGTAAACTTCTGAAGACTTACTGAAATTTAACTGAACCAAATGTTGTTCAGCTGATTCATCCCCGCTGTGTTTACAATATCACAAGAATAATATAATTATGTTCCGTCTATAAAACACAAATTTATTCTTGAAGTTTAAGAAGAGCTACATGTTTCGTCTAACTAAAGTAGCTATCATCAAGCCGAACATGAAGAAAATAAACAGGAAGATTTATTCTGCAGTTAATTGTTTGAGACCTCAAGTCACCTTCGTAAATCTGAGTCTCAAACCATTGATTGCAGCAATAAATCTTACTTTTTATTTGCTTCATGTTCAGCCTCATGACTGCTGCTTTAGCTAGTCGAAACATGTAGCTGTTCTTAACCTTTAAGAATAAAGTTGTGTTTTATAGACGGAACATAATTATATTATTCTTGTGAATCAAACGTTTACCTCTCCGTAGAAGACTGACCATGGTCTCTGCTCTTCACCGCCGTTAAATTTGTGTCAGTTTTCTTTAATTTTTCTTAATTAATTTTAATTTCTCTTAATTAACAGCAAGTACACTGATGATTGTTGAAATGCGTCAAAGTAAAAAAATCACACTTATCCGCAGCACACAGTCAAGCGCTGCTTCTCTAATCTCTGTATGCATTATTGGAGATTACATCTCAGCTTGTTGTGTGATCATGTGAAATTCTCAAGGAAGCAATCCCTTAACTAAGGTCTTTATCTTTTTATTCATATGTTTAATGCCCTTCGTTAACTAACACAATGGAGGCGTAGTCATATTTGTTAACCTAAACAGTTGCTGAACTAGCGAAAAAATTTCTACCTCACGTATGGAACCTGAAAGCTAATTGCAGCCTTCACGAAAACCCATCAACGACCCACATACAGAGCCGCATTAATCAAGTCCACGTCGTCACAAGTTGTATGCTTCGTAAAAATTTAAACACTGTTCATCTATGGCTAGATCACCCTAATGGTTTCTTCTCTATAGGTATCAGTACAAAAATTCTGTAAGAACGTCAAATCTCCCACGCCTGCTACTTGCCTGATCATCTCACTTCCCCCCTTCCTTTGATCACTATAACAATATCTGCTGAAGGATGAAAGTCACGAAGCACCTCAATATACAGTTTGTTCGAAACTTTTGCAGAGGCTTCTGATCATAAACACAAAATTCTGCATAAAAGAATGCTGCAGTGGATAAAGTAAAGGAGGATATTACTCGGTAGGCTATCGGTACGGTATTAACAATGGACAGGTGGGGGGAAGGAGAGGATTCGACTGTGCGCTTCGTGACTCCTAAATGAGATGCTCTTAATTCTCCCGAGACCGCATGGTACCTGGTGGCGAGAGATGGAATTGTCTGAATTGACATTTCGGGTCAGAGCTATTACTCATCCCACAGCACGAACTACTGCTAATTTTACGCGGTTGTGGAGCGCCGAAAGTTTGACAGGACGGGAGGGGTGAGCGGAATTCAAGTACGCATCCTTTCCACACGTTTCGAGATAGCGTAGTGGCCAAGCTGCACACCTCACGATGTAGAATCGGCCTTCGTTTCCGGGGAAGAACAAAGATATTTCACTTCTCCACGGCATCCAGGCCGGTTCTGGGGCCCCGCAGGTTCTTGTTCATTGTGTACTGGACGCTTTAAAATCGTCCGGAGTCTTTACTGACCTCCTACATATGTGATTAACATCAAGAGGCTATACCCCCACTCACCCATACGTCATGATGTGGTGCTTAACTAAGCACAGTGTTCATTTCACATTTAGTATTCCCCATTTGATATCCAACTTGACGTTGATTATGTATCACCTGCCTAAACATTAAAAAACTCTGCATCTTCCCACACAACATGTGCCTGTGTACTTCACATGATGCTCACTAAACAGCACATACTCCCAAAACAGCATTGCCCATTTGGTCTTTGTAATAAAGTGCCAGCGTTTTCTGTATACTATTGCGATGAATTTCTGGCTTGAAACACATAATTAAGAACTTACAGAACAATCTCGTTCAGTGGTGTCCCTGGCGTCTACTGTGGAGAGCTAAATTCAGATTTCTAACATTTCATTCATGGTAGTATACCTCAATATTTCCAGGAAATTACACACATACTAGCGTCAAGTAAATCATGACCTTCTACTCGCCAGTTCTCAGCTACTCATTACTCGTGTCCGCCTTCTCATTTCTCTTAATTCTATAACACCACGTGCCTTCTGGGGTCAGACGCTGTCTACTTGGGAGTATATGTACCGCCGTTTTAAAATAATTCTCTACTTCCATCTTCAGGGAAGAAGCTTCCCTTTTGCTACACAGCCTCCTGTCTTCGTCTTCACAGTAGCCATTTTTACAGTAGAAGTCCTGCCCTGAAAAAAGCGTTCTCCAAAAATGTTGGTACTTATGTACCAATCTAGTCTTAATCGCACCGATGTGAGAATGTTAAATTCAGTAATATTTAAGCACTGCGGTTTAAAATGTCTTACACAACCAAACAAACAATAAATTCTAAGAGTTCATACTTCAGTTAAACCAAGGATCACAGACCCTCTTGACATGCGTCGCCACGCTGCCAGCTGGGGGGGGGGGGGGGCGCCCATTGAGCCAATTCAGAGTTTTCTCTTTGCTGTTAACAATTCTCCCCTCAACAGCAGACTCCACAGTGTTTCAACGTTTGGTTTCTCTGTCTTCTGCCATTGTACTGTGAAGAAAGGATAATACTGTATTGCCCCGCTATGTTTAAGGCCTCATAACCTAGTTTGTTTACACGCAGAAAAACAGAAGAAGCACGTATCTTCATCCGAAGCATCGTTCGTATTCCACTGCCATCAGCAACTTACAACTGACCCGCCAACATTTCATGTAACGCAGCGTATTGTAAGGATACGTCTCCCACTCATTTGTGGGTAGTGGAGTCAAAATTTGGGACAATGTGTGTGGTCTCAGGCAGCCACACTGTAACTTCAAACATAACTCCCAGTCTTTAAACCACTGGTAGCAGAATGCGCCACTACCCTAACCTCCTACATTGGATACTTTCTTCTTTCCTCTCACATACGCTTAAGATCCATTTAGGGGCGTTTGTAAAGTGAACAGCTACTACTAGACTTGTCATGTCTGACTGTACGTCTGTGTCTTCGCACTGAACAGCGTAATACCCACAGGACGGATTTTCGTAAAATTTCATGTTTGGAATTCCATAAAGTCTGTCGGCACATTCCGACTTTTCTTAGAATCAGACAGAGGTAAAGAGACACTTTACGTGAAGAAAACGTAGTCATGTGACTGGTCTGAGTAACGGATACAGTGTTCTCTGTGAGGTACGACCGGAGGTCTGAGAGACGACAGACAATCTGAATATCTCGCCTTTTACGAAACAAGCACAGGAAAGAGGCTAACTAGCTCTTTACGAGATAAGCGCCAGACATATATCTCCCCGTTTACGGGAGAAGTACGATAAATGCGACATCTGACAGTGTACGAGATAAAGCAATACGATAAATGGAAGTTCACGAGATCGGTGCAAGAAAGAAGGCACAGCCAAAGACGCCGGAAAAACAAGTGACGAGCTGAACAGATCATCCCTCGAGAAAAACAAAGCCGTGACTTAATTTACAATGGGCTGGACGGATTCATGAATAAGAAAAACGGCGTCAGTAAAAGAGCGAACGTGCCAAGAATTGTTGCCTCTGCAGATATTTGCTAATTTGTTATAATAGTCCCTTATCTCCTCGGCCTTATAACTGGCCTCATTCAAGCAGTTTCCCACGAAATATCTGTATGTGTATCTTGTCTGCCACATGTGAGTTGCATACTCGGCTGGCAGTAAACTTTGGAGTCCACTGCGTTGGTTACTGTAGTAAGAGAGCTATTTAATTGTAACAGGTGCTGTAAGTAAAAATTAGTATCAAACTCCGGCAAAACTTTCTTCCATTCTCAACAAGGTATGACTTAGCTGTCAAGGTCACAGTATAGAACTGACCCAGAAGTATGTAGGGGCATTAAGAGGTCTGATATAAATTAGCAACTCCAAGGACCAAAAAATTGTTCATAACCCAGTGGCCGTTCAGGTATTCAAGGTGTCCACTTTCTTGCATGGAACCCAAGTGTCCTTAAGTTATCAGGTTCACAAGAGCTCGCTACTGTCTTGAAGGACATTAGTAAGTCCACAACCTCCAGTCCTGCTTCTTCAAGACCAATGTCAATACCAATGTTGATGCTGTCCGTCTGCACCGGGAGATTTCAAGTGATCCCTTGCCATCAAGATTTCCGAAGTAAATCCACTCCATGTTCAGTCCGTCCAGTCCCTTATATGGTCAGTGTGATGTTATTTGGTGAAAACTAGGAATTGTGAAGTTTTTTTTTGTGATGGCCTAGTGTACAGCACTTACAGTTACTCTTATATTTTAAGAACTTATTTCCTACCACGATTGTGTAAGGCCAACATTATACAATTAAATTCGCGAAGAATCCGTTATGAATACAGGCTGTCACACGTGCCGTACCCTGGTTTCTCAAGGGCTTTCTCAGTCCTGAAGATAAATTCTGACATAGTATTTCGATAGAACACACAACCGTTTTCTGCGAAATTTTTCCCATTAACCTTCCTCTCAGCCACACACAAACACAGACACAGACACACACACACACGCGCGCGCGCGCGCGCGCGCGCGCGCACACACACACAAAGTCAGTTCGTGTTTCACAGAGAAGAAAATCTGCCTGGATTACAAAAAAAAAAATAAGTGAATGCTGCGCAAAGAATTCATAGGAACACATTAAATACACTACATGGGGAAAATGCAGGATATTTAGCAGTGTAGTTTAGTTACCTATTTCAAAGACTCGTCTTGAAAGAGTTAATGCTGTGTGGTCACTTCATTCGCATACTACATGATTTTTTCTACCCGAAATCCTCGTATATACGAAGTTCATTCTTGCAGTTCTTTATTCTTCCATTCGGAGTGTACCGTGTGTATCTATGTTAGAAAGTCGTTAAGAATGGCAACAGAGAAACGCAGCTGCGGTCTCCATTGCTGTATCAGCCTCTGACAAAACACACTTCCTTCAGGTGACAGTTTAATGCACATTGTTATTTAACTTATCCTAGTATCACTACAGCTACCGTTCCAAAATTTTCAAGTAGTTACATTTGGGCAGTCTTAAAGAAGTTCTGTTATAGGAGATCTTCGCTCTTCTGAGATGTTACGCAGCGTTGACAGGTAGTTACTTACTGATGCTTAGAGACAACCACCGGTCCCATCTTCAAAGATCAAGCAGTCCAAAACATTTCTGTTAATAGTTCCGGGATTTATGTTAGTATGTAATATATAAAATGCGTTCAAATATGTAAAGGAAGTATTTAAACTCATCACAAAATTTCCATGCCACCTCTCTGCAGTATTTCAACTGTTATGTGGCAACGCGTGACATGCGTCGAAGTAGGCCAGTTGGAAAATGCCCTTTCAAATAACCTACCCTAATACAAATGGCCTTTCTTCACACCTTCCTTACTGTGTTACTTTACTTTATCCTAAGCCGTCCGGTGAATCTGCATTAACGATGGCAAACCTCCTCTCTCTCCTGCGCCATAAAAATCGACTTTACGACTTCCATCATGGCTGCTAGTTCCAAAGGCAACGTCGTTTGTGTTGGTCATTCACCACTGCCATCTCAGTTGTTTTGTGTTGGCACTTACAGAAGAAGGAGTGAGATGTCTTAAAATATTGTGGCAAGTTAAATTCAATTATCCGAACATTAAATGAGAACGTGGAAGGGCTCTGCTCACCTACAAATATTTGTAAAAACGGGGGGACGTTTTGTCTTTGTTTTTGTGTTTCGTGATAATTCTGAGTACAAGAAGTTTTTATCTCTCTCTTTCACACACACGCACACAAACACACACACACGCGCGCGCACGCACAGAATACAGGCCTTCAATGAAAAGCAGTGCCGGAGTTGTACTTTTGCCCTGGGGACTCGTGTGTGTTCTTAATAAATAACACAGTAGTGTCTGTTGGTGTAAATAACAGTACACAATTAACCTTGTTACGAAAACTCTTAGCTTCACAACCGCTAATAGCAAAGCCCGATATCTGAGACGATTCTGGGCCAGGTCAAAGTTCATGTGATTAAAGACACGTCTCTGCCTTTTAAATCTTAATTATTTCCATCGATGGAAAACTGTGATCGATGCATACAGAGAAATTGCTAGCAGCGCCTACATGAAATAAACTTAGGTGTTATTAGTCTGCCCGACATTGCCAGAGAAGTGACGGACTTTTCCGTTTTAATACATGCTCGCAAAAGGGTCAATTTTATTACGACTTTTCCCTGTTCGTCACATAATGCACTGAATCTGACAAAGTTCCTTTTTCATTGTCGAGGTACTCACTGGTCAGTGTCTGGGAACTCCTTGCTACAGACGGTGCACCGGGTGTCATCCCCATCATCCTCTCCTTCGTCTCTCTCCTCGTCGACCGTCCCAGAATGTTGCGATTCTGAAATCAAAGTAATGCTTGTACTTTGTGAATTTGCGTAACAAACTGACAGGCTTTGATTGCTGTAAAGCGTCAACGAAGTAGATGAGCTGGTTTGATATTTCAGGTTCTTACAGGCGTAAGTACTACGATTACGGTGTGTTCTGAGATGTGACATCATATGGTCTGGCACGTAGTCAGCGGATGAACCTGCTGCCCCATTGTCTGCCTTCAATTACAGGCAGCAGGTTCGTCCGAAACATTGGTGTCTGTCAGCCAAACAACATGGCGCACGTTTCAGATCTTAATCTGAAGTGGCAGTGATCTTACTTGCTGGGTAACAGATGTAACAGACATCTAAGAAGCGCTTATGAAAATTACGGGACATTTATTCTGAAATATTTTAAATTCAATTCGAACAAACGTTGTTAGTAGCCGAAATAACAGGCGAGTTACAGACAAAGGCGAAATAAGATTATCACGTGGAGGGCATTCCGAGATAATTCAGTCGAGTACCATGATGGATGGCCCAGGTTCATTTCCCGGTATGCAAATAGCTTTCCTTCCGATTGTGAGACCTACTCACCTACCCACCTACCTACTTGCCACTCACTATCTACCACAACTTGTTGCTCGGAACCAAAGTGAGTAGAACGCGGAGCTGGCATTCACGCCCCCCCCCCCCCCACCTAATACCGAAGTCCGCAATAAAGGTAAAAGTGCACGTAAATTTCACCGTAGAGCAGGCCATGCAGGCGCGGAGGGGGAATAGAGGTATAGCTCCTTCCATAACCTCGGTACTAGATGGAGTGGGTGGTCAACATCAGGCCGCAGCCGCTTTAACTCGGGAAGGAACCTGGTACCCATTGTAACAAGTCGCTTTACCGACTACGCTATCCGGGCCCATACCGAAGTCTGCAGTATCTCTTGATATTCGGATTACGGTCTTTTGTGATGTTACGCAGTGTAGTTTGGTAGATAAGTGCTATGGTTTCGTCGACATCTGAAGACAGACGCAGCAGCTTTCTAAACGTCGCTACCTATCTGCCAGAATACGCGGAATCACGGACATAAAGGTCGTTAACGTAGCGTCTCCCGTGGCATGGCATGGTGTTTGGAAACGGGGACATATTTATCTTTACCTTGTCCCCGAAATATTAAGGTCCAATGAAAGAATACGAATGTATTCCTACCTGCCTCAGTGTTACTTAATGTACGCTTCAGTACATACAGAGAATGAACAAGTTTCGCATTAAATTAAGTTACAAAGAAAACACGTAAAACAAGGCACGCTCTTAAGTACCGTGTACTGCGACGAGGTGAGGTTCATTTCAAAATGACCTACCATCTTCTTAATATGTGTGTGTGTGTGTGTGTGTGTGTGTGTGTGTGTAATATTGGAAAAGTAATACACTGTGGCACTCCTTGTTAATAATATATAGCGATACTCCTAGCTTTTCCTTCCAGCCCATTGTATGAGTGTGGTGATTTATTTTTCAAAACGACTTATGAACACACCCCGTACCCTCTAACCCATCGCACAACCACCATCACTTCCCACTCTCCCTTCCACCGAACTCGTTGTCATCTAATTCAAAGTTCACGCTCTCAGAACGACGTCTTATGAATTTTTCAGAACTGAACTACGGTACAGTACAGTACATAAGTTTTGTAACACTTCTATGTTGATAGGGTAAACAGAAGACCAAATCCTATTTGAAATACCATTACGGAAGAGTATGGTCCATTGGGCAGCACTTCTGCTTCGTACTCGAGTTCACATTTGTTCAGATGTAGATGTTCCGTATTTATCTCAAGTCCCACCATGCACATTCCTGGATAGTTTTCAGATTAACCCGCGACCACTTCCTTCGAGACAATATCGAATTTATTATTGACGCTGTGTTCTGAGCTACTGGCAGCGTCGTTACACATACCGTAAGTAAACAGACTCTATTCAACTAATGTAATAAACTGGGGTATCTCACCAGTAAATAAAGTGGTTACATGCTATGAAGAACTGGGAAACGGCTGCGCGCACCGACAGGGAATATTTGTCCATGGTAAAGCGGCCGGAGTGTAAAGGTAATCCCGTGGTCTAGAATGGGACGTATGTCTTGTCACCTTTCCCTCCCCCTTCCTTTTCATGCCGTGGAGCTGGGCACAGTAACAGGGTGACCTTTCTCATTTAGATCTCCTCACACGACTTGCGAACGATTTTCTTGTGACGTAATGGTGCCAGTTTTGCGTAACGTTGAACTGTGATCTGTTCAACGTCCGTTTCTTCGCTGATTGAAGTACTGACATATTCCTTAGTTACTAGAAATAGTTACGTCTCCCGTTGCTTACGTATGCTTCCGCCCTTAAATATCGTGGCCCTAAATGAATAGGCACATCTTTTTAAAAGGAGCGCATCTGGTCCCCAAATTGGGTACATCAAAAGCATATAATCTGGCAGTAATTGGGAAAATAATTACGCCTGAATGTGGCATACGGAGTTCAATTTTACACCTTTTTAGTATAGGACACAGAACAACAACTTCAAATACGCTGCTGCAGGTAGCTAATTCATATAGTGTCAAAATTACCAGGTAAGTACCTCCGTAAATAAGTTCAGAAACATCACAGTAAGTTATGAACATGTTTTAAGAATCTGCGAAGACTGAATCCCCAGGAAGGCTTTGTGAGTAAAATTAAAAGGAAAATACCTGTGAGGAAGAACTACATAAATACTGGAAATGAGGTTAGGGAAACTGTCGTGCAGAAAGAAGGAAAAACATGGGACATGGATAAGACGAAGTGGTCTTGGGAAGACGAGAGATAGATTAAGAAGTTTGTTTTCTGGACAACAAGCATAGAGTGAGAACGTTGAAGCAATACGGCAAAGAAGATTAGTTGTAATGTTATATATACGTACAGGCCTACTTACGCCCTCTTATTACACAAGTAAAAGGAGTAGATGTTCTTAAAGCTCATGGTTGTAAAAGCTTTGTCGCACTTCCCAGAGCTTTACGGGAAGTATCCAGTTTTGAGTTCGGCTTTGTTCTCCTGATCCTAATTTTCGCCTCAGTTTGTACAGACAATTATGGTGATGTGCACCTAGCATAAGATATTCGCTTCCAAGCTGCTACGTACAGACAAACAATAGTGTGTTTTATGCCAGGTAACGCCAGTATTTGATACAGATGTTTCATGTAATACTTATTTCATCTGAACTGTGTTCCTAAGGACGAAGAATATATACAAGCAGAGGCATTTCTTCCATCATAAAGACTAATGCGTATTATAAATATTACGTTTAAGAAACTGTGAGCTGAATTATCTTGGCATATACAGCCCATGTTTTATGATCGATAGAACAAAAAAATATGCTTACAGGTGCTCATTTCACACGACACTAGGCGTCGCTTCGCGAAGCGAGTTTTATAAATAGTCCTTATACACAGAAGAAAGAGAAAGGAAAGTAACTACTCATGTTCCGTTGATTGGCAAGTTTTCCAAATGGCGTCTCTTGCTGCATTTTCCTTTTTGTCATTTCCGGAACTACTGAAGCCAATGATGACGTGTTATTAGCATCGCCGTGATAGGAAGCGGCTATTTGTAGAAAGTGCTCATAATTCAGCGCTACTAAAATGAACGCTAATACTCTCTCATCACTACTGGTATAGTTGCGGCACAGGAACGTGCAGCTTTGCTGGGTCTTGGTAACGCCAATACGTAATAGCTAGTACTTCCACGCTACAAAATCCGGGGCAAGTTCGTGACTGCAGCATGAACGACCGGCCTTTGATTTCCCTGCAGGGACAAATAATTTTCCCTCATTACTATCACCGTGTGCACGGAGCCGGCATAACGTAACCGGTGTAGCGATTTGGCTGTGGGCTGGATGGTCCGGGGTTCAGGTACTGTTAGGCTCATACGGTTTATTTCTGCTTCAAAACGTTTAGACTGGCTGTGGGGCCCGCCCAGCCTCCTACTGAATGCATATCGGTAGTTATCAGGGAGTACAGGTGCCGGGACGAAAAGCTGACTATTCATCTTCTAGTGCTGAGATTACGAATGAGTGGACGCAAACCTCCGCTTCCCATAATGGTTGTATGACATGCATAGGGGCAGCTTTTACCGTCGTGTACTGTGGGGCATTTGTAACTCCAGCAAGCGATACCGGGGCTTGTTGCCTTGGGTTTAAGCCGGCTGGAGTGTGTAGTCGATATCTCACCTCCACCTAATGCCTAGTAGTTTCTACTGTTGACAACATGCTTTAACATTTGAAGCCTTTGCGGTTTGTCCAAGCAGCGAATTTGGAGACTCAGAATGAGTAACGACTCTGTCCTTAAACACCATTAACCACCGGTTTTGAAAATATAGCTGTAGTGTGTTTCCTGTGACGTAGGAAATGAATATTTAAGTATTGTTGAAAACAATCTACGGACTCAGAGTGTGAGCATTACATATAGCCGACTATTTGCTTGAAACTCGGTGTGTATGTCATTTCAGATAGTTTCATTTTAGTACTTTAAAACTGCTTATATCAGCTAACTACTAACGTGGCACCCGTGCGAACTTAGCGATGTGATGCAATGTATTTCGGTAGATAGCTACCGAAGTTTCGCGGTAATCTATCTGGTAAACTACACGGGGTCAAAACTACACTATTCTATCTTGAAGATGGAGGCAGCAAATTCTTTAGAAACCTCCCTGTGTATCAAACCACACGGCGTCGCATCCCGTAAGGTAGTCTTCGTAATCACCGCCTGTCGTTCACGACAACCTCAACCTTTTCTCTGAACTTGATACAACGTTCATAATCCATTATCATTCCTCAACGTTTACAGGATGTCTTTGTTTTCTGGCCACATAGCTTCCGTGTATTTTTAACCTTTTAAAACCTAGCGGTAACTTTACGTACCACCAGGTTTAACATTAAAAAATTCTACGTGGTGCCCACATTGCGTTTATGTGTTTTGTACGGATCTCAGAACAAACAGCAACTTTTGCATTACAAAACATTAAGAGACTGGTTTTCATAACCGAAGTGGAGAGTGTTTACAGCGCGGTACGCACTGAGTCCTTATATAAAACAGATATGCTTCGTCTTTAAAGGGTTAACCGTGCAATGTTACAGGATGAAATTCGAAACAGTAGACAACATATGTATGCGTAATGGGAACTTGCAATATATCTTCATGAATTATTTTGATATGCTGGCATCTGAAGATATTTCTAGAAGACAAATCCAAATAGTGGGGCCATATCTGTGCGTTGATACTTACCGTGTAGAATAAGAGCAAGCTATCATAAATTTCTATTATTGTAAAGTCAAGAATAATTTTCTAAAACACGAAATGAATCCAGTCTGCACAGAATCCCGCGATTTTAAAGACACTTCTTACGCGTAGGATTGAAAATGTTAAGGAGGTAAGAACTACTACACTTCCGATGGTCGTACTGTTTTATCACACTTCCTCTGTTAGCCTTTAACACTTCTGGTGAGATCTAATGTTAATCAGGTATCTTACATTTTTATGTGGAATCTGAACGATTTATGTCGTTGTAAAATTATACTGCAAGACATGTATGAAATATGCATAGAGTACATACGATTTGAACGCACTTTTATCGACATCCCCTTGTTTCTGACGGTCTTGCACGAGGGTTCAGACTCTCCCTAATTTACAACAGTCATAAAATTGTGGACTGTATTTGGATGTCCCTCGTGCACTAGCGAAATATCATAGTTCTATTATTTAAGGGCAACAAGTTCTTCTCAAATAATGTATAATTTTAATGAATATGCTGGGGTATAACCCACACATTAGTCACACCAATACATAGTCATTAATCTGACAAGGCCTATTTTAGCCGTCCGTGCATGAGCTTAAAAAAAGCATCTGTAGCCTTACGAAATAAAATCGTCAGTTCGGTGTACGTCTGTCTGTCAGTTTCTACAAGTCTATGGAGGCGCAAGAAAACTCCATAATGAGGAGCTTCGTGATTTATGAACGCGGCCAAGTATCAATGAGGCGATAAACAAAGGTGGATGAGAGGGAGGGCACGTGGCGCGCATGGAAGGAAAGTTTCTACAAAGTGCCCGTCAGAAAACCTGAAGTTTAGGTGACGACTTTGAATACCTAAGCCCATACGAGTAGATGGGAACGCAATGGACTACTAACGCAGACTTAACAGAAACAGAATGGAATGGTGTGGACTGGAATCATGTGGCTGGACATACGGATCTGTGGCAGCTTCTTTGAACAACAGTTCCATAAAAGGGAGAATATATTGACTGACGACTTATCAGCTTATCAAGAAGGTGTCTGCTCCATGGCGTCTGTCATTTGGTGGGTTGATGAGTGAGCGAGTGAGTGAGTTGGTGAGTGGGTGAGTGGGTGGGTGGGTAGGTGAGGGTGAGTGGGTTGATGGGTGGGTGGGTGGTTGGATGAGTGGGTGGGTGAGTGGATGGGTGGGTGGGTGAGTGGATGGGTGGGTGGGTGAGTGGGTGGGTAGGTGAGTGAGTGAGTGAGTGAGTGAGCGAGCGAGCGAGCGAGCGAGCGAGTAAGTGCATGAGTGAGTGAATGGGTAGGTGGATGGGTGGGGTGGTCAGTGCCATTCGTCTGTGGTGGTTTTGCTAGGCCAACATAACCGGCTTTACAGTATAAGAGTAATTCATGGCCGCTGCTATTGCGTCACTTGGCAACGTCTAATGCATAAAACGATCACGCCATGGCGCCACGCCAGTCTATAATAGAACACTGGTCTACAAATGCGCACACATTCGTAACACTATCAAAAGAGACACTTTGATTCAGTCTAGGACCAGTATATTTTAAGAAAAATCTTAGCGAAATGTCAGTCCCGGTTCTTGCCATTATTCCGCTGAAAGCCAAGGGCTGATCAGACGTTTAAAATCAGCAACAACCAACGCCACGGATCACGGCTCTTCTTCACTAGCTAGTACTAATCTTATCACGATAATCCCTATCCTTTATGAAACCGAAAGGTCTACAAAACTTCGCCACTGGTCCCTGTTGTCAGCCAGATGAATCCAGTCAACACACCCATCCTACTCCTTTAAAACCCAGTTCAATATTATTCTTTAACTGCGTCTCCAAGAGGCTTCTGTCCCTCTGATAGGCGTTACTGACTAAACTGAGTACATTTAAAACAAATTCGAACCCAGCGAGGAAGTCAGGTTTATTGAATAGTAAATTAATTAGCCTATCGAAATAGCAGCGTCGTTTAGTTCTCGTGCTTCCTTAGACCGATCGAACTGCGCCCAAAGCAAATACGTGCTAGCGCGTTCATCAAAGCCTTTCACTCTATGTTGGCCCTGAATCCTTCTGTTTTATTTCGGAGTTCTGCCACGGGATGGTCCCTCTACAGCTCCTACAGCAAGGAAACCCTCATATCACCATTACGAAAACAAAACTGTTAATATTGCATAGGTGAATACAGCTCTAAATTTTAGAACACGTGAAAACTATAAACACTGTGAGTGGATATGACGTAAAGTGTTTTAATTCTAAATCCCCTAACACATAGAGATATCACATTACTTTAAAGGGAAAGGATCCTGAACGGCTATTCAAAGACCGAAATTGAGAAGTCCAGGGCAAATATTTACAGAAAACCTAAGTAAATTAGTAACACTTTGTAAAAGATTAACCTAAATTTCGCACTGACAATAACGTACATTTTTGGACAAATCGAACCTTGTGGTTACCGAACACGTTACCTAAATATATGACCCAAATTTCATGGGGAGTGTGACCGAAGAAAATCACTGTACTGGCTGCAATCTGTGCTTCATAGTCGAAAGATACGGAGTTCGCTTCTTGGCTAAAACCTTCTCATCCTGTCTGCTGTTCTTAAACGTTCATCACCGCTTCCTCATGTGTCCGTACCTATTCATATTTCACAATGGCCCTCCCACTCGGTACTACGTAAGCAATACTGTTCAGGAAACAAACTCATTAGGAACGTAGTTTAAATTCCTGAGAAGTGTTGCTGTTTTTTTTTTCAGTAAGTTCAATTCAACCCCCTCTAAAGTTACGTGTTTCCAGTTGTGAAGCATAAATGATTTGGACAACTTTTAAAAATATTATCCCACAATTCTGTGTTCACAGAACTGCGACAGACTACGGTACAAGGTGTGTACGAAATTCAAACAAGAGATTTTTCAGATATCAGTGAGAAACTGCGCCTGACTCAACAAATAGGATTAAGTAAACGAAGATTCCCTTTAATGCCAAGTCCCATAACGGAATGGCTACCTTGTATTATCTAACGATAGATTCCATCCATATCACTTCCAGTTCATTGCTTATTAATTTCTCTACCATCCAACGCTATGTAATATCAGAAATTGAAAGCGTCATTGGGTGAAGTAAAACATATAGGCTTAAATAAATAACTGAAAAAAAACACTTTTATGATGACCTCGAGAAGCATTCGACATGCTTTCTTTAACACGTTATACACCCAGTCCGACGTAACAGTTAACCTTTTGAACTGTCAAGGCTTTACCCACCAACAATTATTATACTCAAAAATTCTACATTCTGCTAACAAAAGTTATGACTTTTTATTTGGATCTCAGACAAACGGCGATTATTTTCTCCCAAAAGACATCAACTTATCGCTTATTAGATATCATGGGGACGGAGTATGTTTCCTGTGCAGTGTGAACTGGATCATTCAACACAATTCAGAATAATTTTCGTCCTTAAAGGGCTCCAAAATGTTGTTTCAGTGACAGGAGCGGTATCAAGGACGTAAGTCTAAAATTCAAGAGCGGAAATTATTAAAACTTTAAAAAATATATTTAATCTAAATCGTGTATAAAATTAATTTCCTGCCTCACAGAAACAGCCTATCTCCATTAAAGGACAGGCGGTTCACCTTAATCCAACATCGAGGTCGCACATGAAGAAGTTATTGATATTTATTTTGAGAATTATACGGAACCCATAAACAGACTGTAACAGACGGCAGCGTTTTTCGATATTAAAAGCTGTGAGACAGATGGTAACCTGGCTACGAAAGGGTTAGAACACAGTGGTAACCACACGGAATACATGTTTCAACATTCATAACTCTAAATTTTCCCAAGAATATATTTATTTATTTCGTGAGTTTTGCACAATAAAGGGCGATTATTTCCTTAAATGCACTAACCGGCTACCTTCTCGTAACAGTAATGCATTAGGAAGCAGAATTGGGTAACTGAATATTACGTATGCGAATTATTACATTCAGTGCACTAACTGGAAATTAAGTGCAAGAAAACTGAGAAAATAGATGAGAAAGAGGGTCTTTCGAATTGTTGGGATGTAGGCAATGTTAGTAGCGTTGCCTGATAAGAAACTCCAAAATACAGGATCTTTTTTGAGCAGCTGAGAGACCTAATGACACGGTCAGTATAGATAACTACGGTTACGAAACACGAAACTAACGCCGAAAATTGACAGCTTTTTTGACGTCCTGTACAGTGACTGAACAAGTCATGACAATTTATTTCTACGTTTTGTTATATATTTCTCCAGTTATCCCCCCCCCCCCACAGAATCTCGAAAATGAATTCTATGATTCAAATTTATTTCTTGTATTTACTCCCGTGTTCTTGAGCATCCTCCCATCTAAACTTAGGTTTCTTGAGTGTGATCTTCATAGGTTTTACAACAAAATTTTTTATTCCGTAATTTTTGTCTTGTTCAAATGCGTACCCTATTATGCTACGTTTACAGGCAGTAAATAGGAAACATACTAGGCACAGTAACCTTGTTGAGCTTAAAATCCACTCATTGTGTATCTCCAAAAATCAGTTTCTACCTCACGGGAAGTAGTGCCTCTCCAGTTCAAAGAACAACCGATTAAAGTTGTTTGGGGAAATAATGGCCGTTTATTCTGAGAACCAAGCGAAACATATTAACACAAGTTTGGCAAATTGCGACGATGCATAATGATCAAGCATTCAGTACATACAGGAACCACTGTGAGTAAAGTGTGCAATAAATTTATTAATATTACGTGGGACACATAATACGTGCCTGTTTTAGGAAACAAACTACGTAAATAACTCCACTAAACAAGTTCTTTTTTTAGAAGCTGCTAGCTCCGCAAGTAGTCAAAAAATTCAGGGAATTTAATGGAATTTGCAGGTTCATTATCGTGTTCACAACAGCCCGCTATTCGTTTCCCTCCTCCCCACTGTGAACCAGACAAATCCAGTCCACAGCCTCCCACCCTAAAGCTACAAGATCCATTTTAATACCATCCTTCCATCTACGCGTAGGTCTTCCACATGTTCTCCTTGCTTCGGGTGTCACCACCAGAAGACCATCTGCATTTCTGTTCTCCCCCATACGTGCCACATGCCCCGCCCAACTCAGCATTCTAGATTTGATCACCCTAATAATACCTCGAGTGGAATACAATTGCGAAGTCATTATGCGACTCCTTCCGCTCAATATTCTCTTCGAAATAAACATTCTAAAAGAATACAACAAATAAAAGCTTTTTGTAATAATGTCTGTAAGATAGGACAGGTGATAGAGTGTATTCTCTCAGTGCTGTGTGAGTCAAAGATCAAGGTGCCATATGGCATGCAGTAAGTTGTGATGTGGTGCTTTTATGATTTAATTGAATTTTCGGTTTACCTCTTTAAGTGTCACTGACTCCAGACCTATACAAGCAGTGTCCCTTTATGTGACGACAGCCCAAAGCTAAATTTTCAAATGTTTCTCACGCGATCAAATTGTTGTACCTTATACTAATTTCTTCTCCGTTAAAACAGTGTCATTTGACGCGCCACATAACGTGAATAAAGTGCCCTTTTTTAGTAAGCTCGCGAACAGAACTATATCTTGCAGAGCGAAGCGTGTGTCACACATGTCTCACCGTCCAGTGCACAAAACTAACTCGACGTTCGTTGATTGGTCACCTGACTTTTCCACCACCTTACCACCCTCCATAAGCGGATCGTCGTGGTGATAGAAATCCTAACACTGCTCCCACCCCCCACCCCACCCCACCACACCCCCGTACATATAATGAAATATAGAATACAGTTGTGGTGGGAGAAGCAAAGAGGAAGTAAGGGACAGGTTTCCGGTGAGGTCACTCTGTGCTTTTCACCAGGAAGGAAGGGAATATTGTAACTTTAACTCGCAGTCTCTTGCTTGTTACCTCCGACCCCAAAATTACAGCTGATTGTCCTGTTGTGCATTTCAACTTTGACCTACGCACGCGCTCTACTGTCATTCGTTAAGAATAGCCAGACAGATACAGCCTTACACCAACATACGGGTATTTATGAAGGCTGGCGACGCCGTAATGTGGGCACCGCCGGAGGACAGATGAAACGTACTCAATTTTTTGCGAACTTGTAATCTTCCTCACGTTTTAACACAGCTGCTCCGCGCCAATTTGCTGCGGAATGTAACACAATTTCCTTATGCGCCATTATCCATTTATATTTCAATATGTCTCTACAGACCCCATAACATGAATTAGTACTTCTTACATGTTTGCCAATAAAAAATTTCCTCAAATTTTTCTCAAAACTGAAAAATTATTATTATTATTATTATTATTATTATTAATACATTATCTACTTTATGCAGGGTATTCACACTTATATGCCTGAAACAACCAATGTTTCTAGGGTATACGGTGTTGCAGCTATTCCGCGCTTGCTATTTATGGTGCATATAACGCTGTCTTCAATATTAAGCTCTTTTGTTCTTCTACATTAGTACTTTTGGAAGTATGTGTGCTGTGCCCAATATAGCTGTTTTCTGTAGTTCCTTGACTTCGTGCTTTCCTGGTATGCTGCTCAAGTATTTTCTGAAGGATTCTGAAGTGGTTCCAGTGGCCCCTATTATTACTGGCGTCACTTTTGTTTTTACATTCCACATGTGTTGTATTTCTGTTATAAGGTCTTTATATTTTAGAATCTTCCCGGCTGCTTTCTTTATCACATTTCTGTCTCCCGGGATCGTTACATCAATTAGCATACATGTTCGTCCCTCATTATCCAGGATTATGATATCTGGCTTATTTTTGGGGATGGTTCTGTCGGTTTGCACTCGTGGCTTCCATAATATGTTTACCTTGCCGTCTTGACTTGTTTCTACTGCCTTTGGCAAATGTTCGCACCAGAGTTCGCTGTCTAATTTTACCCGTATTTCCTTACGTATATTGAAGTGTAGTTTAGTGCAAATTCTATCATGTCTTTTAATGTATTTTTGTTTTGTCAATATTGGGCAGGCTTATATATGTGGCCTGCTGTCTCCTCAAATTGACGACATAATCTGAATTTTCTGTCTTTTTCTGTTTGTAATATTTTTGTTGCATTATTATTAGTACATTATTATTATTATTATTATTATTGCAAAACTTATTGTGAAGAAGAGCCTGAACGTTCAATACCACGTGCACAACAGCCCACTCTTGGTCCCTATCCTCAGCTAGATGAATCCAGCCCACACCCCAGCATACCATCTCTCTTTGGTTCACTTTGTGCTACCTCAGATTAGGTATTCCAAGCGGGCTGTCCCATCTCTCCCCATCAGGGCTACATGTTCCACTCATCTGTCGTAATAGGTGTATTCGGGGCTCTCTTGACCTTTATTCTAGTGCTCCAAAACCGTGGGTCATTTCAATCCACTTTCCGCATTCCTTTAATTCCTAACTTGCAGATCTGTTCTTGCTTGTATACAGTCTTCAACCAATTACTTGTTTCAAAAATCGTGTTCTTCCAGTCAAATCCAACAGGGATGCAAATATAATAAGCATGACATATACAATGCTATACAGTGCATAACATATAATTGCTGTGGTGTTATAAATAGTGATTTAAGCGGGATAACTCAGCCTGAGATCAGGAAGTCAGAACGGTGTTCTCAAAGTGTAAATAAGAATAGAATTTTCCATCCTGCACGTTTTCTATACCCCAGCTGCTTTTGTTAGTTGTTTCGTTGTATTCCTGTTTTAGCTGGTAAAGCTTTGTTGAGCGGCGGGGAGTGAAATAGACTGTGAGTAATTATGACAAATAAATTGGTGTAGCGTATTTCACTGTCTCAGTATTTCCTAGTGTCGATGAATATTGCGATGGCTTCTGACAGGATAGTAGGGTTCTCGAATGAAAGTGAAACCAGGACCTCTGGTTAAAAACCAGGAGACCAACAGCTACCCTGTGGCTTTGCCAAAATTCCACCTGCTGGAAGAATTATTTAAACAAGACGACGAAAATAAACAGAACGCCAGAAAATAACTACATTACTGAGAACAGTGGAAGTTAAAATTTTTTACCTTTGTGAAGAACAATGGTGAAGCTGTCGTGATTTACATTCGTATTAGGGAAGAACCCATTTCTGTCTTCGGTCTGATCTGACAGACGTTTCTTGATGCTTTCGCGGTCTCTGCAGCCGAATGAAAGTGGCTGCAGAATTTCCCTTCAAAACCACAGCGATTATCTTGCCAATGTCATTCAAAAGAGGACCGTTTAATAATTTAATAATCAAGAATGCTGAGAATATTTCGTTTAGAATCTCCACTGCACTCTTAGCTCGTCCGTCTTAGGCCCCATGTCTTCCTCAGCACCCTTTTCAGAACATTCTCAGCCTACGTTCCTCCCTCAATGTGAGCAACGAAGGCAAATGGGGGCGTGGGGTTACAGATGCACTCATTCTTAACATCGGCACAAGGTGAAGCACAGTGGTCACCTTCACGCCCTGGTCTATTAGCCCTTGGGTAAAAAGCCCCGGTTATTTATTAGGTAGGGGGTTGGGCGGGTTTCGGACCCGGTATGCGCACTGTAAAGGGAAGAAGGCGTCTTTCAGCACTTACGTTAGTGTCTATAGTGACTGAGCTATCCGGCTTCCTTAAGCAAGCACAGGGACTTCAACAAATTAAATTGACGAAGTTACTGATACAAAAATTAATTTCGTAAAGCACTTGCACTAAACAGAGCTGTACACTGAAGCCTGTGATGATATCTGTAGCTTTAACATATCGAAATGTCAAGTATCATGTAAGCTAATGACTGTGTGCGCAGTGCCAGCCCGTACGTAATATGAGCTTCGCGTGAAATGTATCACGGCGCCCTGATGCTAATGAGTGTTTGTCAAGGATCGTATTGCCCTGTACCGCTGCTTCATAAATACTAAATTATAATAGAAAAATATCACAAAATCATCATTTATGTTGGCATATTACTAAATTATTCATTTACTGAGTGAAATAAAAGCGTCAGATGAGGTAAGGAACATAAGAGACAAGAAATAAGCCAGTACAGTGAGTGGGAGGGGCTAATTCGCATGTCTAACAAAATGCTCGATAATCTGTAGCCTAATTCACTTGCAGATAGTGAAAAAAGCCAAACAAGGCCGCCCTGAACCTAGATCGTGATCAAGGCATTTTCTGAAATATTGTTTCAAGATCCTCATTGATTTCAAGCAACTTATGCACGAAGTTAAAGCGTCTCAAGCCATTAACCTCCAACACCAAAAACGGGTTTTCAGTTCTTATGTTCTTTTCCTTAGAACCTCCACAGTCACTTTCGTTTTGAATCTATGAAGCCCAAAAATGTGTGTGCATGGATGACGTAACATAGTAAGACCTATATTTTCAACATAGCATGCCTTTCCGTATGCTTATATTTAAATCGTTGCAGTATGAAGTTCGCCTAATGAAATCTGTAAACTAAGTCCCTGCTTCACAGAAAACATATTGCATCTCCACTACCAAAACCAACCAGTTAATGCTACGGAGGGAAATAATCGCAGTACATCGTAAGACTCAAGAAAGGCACACAGGCCTAAACAGAATGTATGGGCAAAATATTGAGTATTTGTAAAGCTGAAATAAGCGCTACATAGTAGCAACCACTGTGCTCTGAAAGGATTAAAACTGTTATATTATTTGCTAGTATGTCTCAAATACAGCCGATCCCAGTGGCCACGCGGTCTAAGGCGTGAGTCTGCGGCCGCTCGCTTGCTGGGACTGCGGGTTGGAATCCCATCGCGGGCATGGATGTCTGTCTCTTGTGAGTGTTGAGTTTTGTCAGGTAAAGGTCTCTGCGTCGGGCTGATCACTCGTCCAGAGGAGTCCTACCGTGTGTGGTGTGTTTGAGTGTGATCGCGAAGCCTCGATAATGAGGAGGCCCTGGCCCACTAGCGGCTGTTGCACCGGGGGGGGGGGGGGGCCTGGAAGTAAACAACATTTATACATTAGCTTTTTTATTGGGACGCAATTTTTAGATGGTGCTTAGAAGGAATTATGCTTCGAAGGGGCAGCGAATTCCAAGGCCACGCAAAAATTCTTCCAGCTTGTGCAAAGTGACTACGTGCGACAGGGTGTAATGGGCCGAATAATGGGCCCAGCGCATTATTCATTAGGAACTAACAGCCATGAGATGTTCCGATTAGCTCTTCTCAAGCGATTAACCTAATATCCGGATTCTCCATTCACACGCTGTGAACTCAGCTAGACCGGTGGCAGAGGGGAGCAAGTCTTCACTTAATGACAGCCGCCGGCCTTTCCAAGCAGAACAACACGAGCATCCTACGGACACATAACCGCTCCTTAAGGGCGGTCGTCACAAAAAGGCTCAGAACGGAGTGTGATATTAAAAGAATCTTGTACATCTGAATTTGCTAAGGGTGGGATACATCTTCGGACCTTGAATAACGGGGGTGCACCTGTGTTTTAAATAATAAGAAAATTGTTGGTTAACCGAATAAATATTTCTAGCTCAGTATAGCAACTTCAATCGTGATTCAGTTAACTTCTTCATTTACCTGCTGACGGAACAGCCTAATGACCAGTTACAAAGCAAAACAAGTACAAGGTGATAACTAACAAACCAAATCAAGAAAAGACCAAGCCCAAGACAAGAGAAGAGTAGAGAATGACAATAAAATTCAATGAAGATCACAGATAAAGCGAAGAAGAAGGAAGATATTGTACGCAATTGTAATGAATACAACAGAACCCAAGACAGTCATATGATGATGATGATGATGATGATGATGATAACGTAATGCAACTCAGTTCAGTTCAAACCTAAAGGTTAATTTCAAAATCAGTGTGAATATACATAATGCATGTACAAAACAGACCAAACAAAAGGACAAAACACATGACGAACTGGTAACGTGTATAGTTAAGTTCTTCGTATCGTCCGAAACACGTGTGGTTCTGTGGTCATAAATCCTGCACTAGATAAGGTCTCAGTATCCTACCTAACGACCTGAATTGTATTTGTTTGTGGCTTATTTAACGAGGGTATTGGTAGCTCAAATATTATCGAACTGCATGATAAAAAGAACAGCCGGTCTGGTGTCAAGTTTTGAACTCAGTATCTCCCGAGAACGGATCAGCATTGCTAACCGTTCGACGGCGTACATTTGGGAGTACTATAACTCCGATGCGTGACAAGAGTATTAATTTTGTTCAATTTAAAAAAGTGGGGAATGCATATGTGAAATATCCAACAATACGGGTTTCTATATGCGGATATATGCTGACTTCCTACTTTTCTAATAACCACCCTTTCTCCCTTGCAGCTCATTCCGCTCCTCTTCCCCTGGTATGCTCGTCCATGCTTCAAACCTCGTATCAACCCCATTCAAAAGTCGAGATACATTTGCAGACATCGCAGACCCATCGCTAGCGGGGGGTCAAGGTTTGCTGGTCCAAACTGTAAAAGCTTTGCACCTGCGCGTTTACTGACGGACCGTGACAAACAGTGCTTCATAAAGCGGAACAGAAAGAGAAAAAGAGACACGCAGATTAAATTTAAAAAAATAAATAAACGAACCGAAGAATTGATGAACTGCATTGTTTAGGGGAATAATGGGCGTTTGAATCCGAAGTTACATTTCCCATGTTGTTCTGCTGGTTTAAATTCGTAACTGAAATGCCATATGGAACGGATTTCTTTCTGTTTTAGGTTTAAAAGGACAGGTGGATTCTTTCGCCCAGTGCTTGTCCGCTTCCCTGGTAACAGGTGAGGTATTCTGGCAACAGTTGGTTTATGCGCGTCCGCTGGAGTCGTTACAGGAGGGATGCTAATTTAAATAATTATAACCCAAATGTTTTCCACGCGTTTTAAATGTGTAATAAAGTGCTCCGAAATTCAGGCTGACATGACGTCAGTCATATCGTTAGAATCGTATTAAGATGGGAGGATTTTGAGTTTGATAATTTTTTAAGCATGATGAAAGTACTTTTGTTTAGATTTTCCCGATTTCGGGAAGAACACTGATTTATTTGAAGGTTTCCCGGCTTCGCCAGTATGGCGTATGGAGGGTTCCCCGGTGGATCCTGAAGTACTCGAAGAAAAAGCTGTTCCACTGCCACTTCGTACAACATAAATCCTACACTGATTGGTCCTGCATCGAACCCGAGTCACCACGGAAATGAAGCATAAAATTAATCAGATGAATATTTATAATTACAGTTCTTACTTCACCGAAAACACAGTGTCTCCATTACAAATACCAATCATTTAATGCTGAGTATCTTACGAAGCAGAAGAAGCAAGAAGCGAGCTTTCTTATTACTGAAATAGTTCGTACATGTACTAAGCATTGTATTTTAAAACATGAACTGCAGCTTGCAGGAAAGTACTAATACAGCGCTGAATTTCTGAATAAACAAACACAGTGTTTCAGTTAATGCAGTACAGCTAACATCATCAGCAGCTGCTGTGCGGCAAAGAAATTTCCTACTCTAATCCAAAAGTCCCCGTCTTTCCAAAGGCTCTATTCGGTCATTATCTTCAACCAATTTACTGTATTTTGTACTTCCTTCATATAAGTCAGTGTATGTTCACACAGTTCGCTGTATTTTGTATTATCTTCAGATAATTCAGCGTATGGGCGCTATCTTCAGACAACTGAGTGTAGGCTATTTGGCACTATCTTCATCTCTGTAACGGGTACTATCTTCAGACAGTTCAGTAACTGGGAATTATCTAAAGGTAATTTACTGTAGCAAGCACTATCTGCACAAAAGTATACTGTAATGCACCCTGTTACTATGAGATCAAATTAAATGTTATCCATCTCACCTGTACGTACACCTACAAAATGTATATTCTTCTCAGGCCATCTAACGAAAACGTGCCAATTGTCATCCCTGACATGCATGCTACACAACCTACCCACTACAACCTTCACATCAGGTAAACTACATACTGATGGCAGTGTTTTATAAATACATGAACGGAAGAGTTATTCATTAACCGTCAAGCGTGGATAGGCCTGTTTCTTCAAACGCAGCACGCCATGCAGCATTACAAATTTATATGTATAGGGAGGTGAGTGTGGCATGAAAAGAAAAACAATTCGACCTTAATGACGTGACACTGATTGATTCTGAGAGGGTGGAGAGTGGTACAGAGGGTGAAGGGTCGATGGGAAATGAGACCAGGTGTGAAGCTTCGCTCGGGTATGTCGCAGGGTGGGGGATGTTGTTCGGCCCTCTGTCGCCAATAGATAGCTAATAGGTTCTTCTTCCTACCGGAGGTGCTTCGATTTGAGTTGGAGGTTCTGTGAGGTCTGAGTTCTTACATGGAGTTTGTTTACTTCTAAAACCGTAGGAATTACACAGGAAGGTTGATACGAAACTAATGTGTACTTCACTTTAATGTGAAACTTGAAATATTTTTTCACTGCAATAAATAATTAGTGCGTTATGCATCCTAAGTCACGCTAGAGGCGCGTGCAGAATCACATGCAGGTATTCACGTACAGTGCCCGTTACACTCATTCTAGCTTAGCCAAGCCTGTTTTGCGTCCATAAATTTTAATATAACTCCCTAATAAAGTGTTTTAGTGTTCTGAGTTGTGACATGCGGGTAGACAGAGAAACGCCGAAGTTGGCAGGTGAGATTCTGCACCTTTGTTAGGATGCTTTAAAACGCATGAATCGCTTCCAGAGCCACTTAGTGGGATCTGGTTAAATTTGCAGTGGAGTATCCATACTGTACGTGGCAGAGCAGTTTTCACTTTGTTCTGCGCCCTTCAAAGTAAAACCCGTGTCGTAAATGAAGCTTGAATCCAACTTCGTCGGTTTTCGACATTTTCACAAGATACGCAACGCACGTATATAACGTTAACAGGTGCAAGCTTTTGGATCTTCACGTCATAATTTTTGAACTTGATTTGTACTGCCTTAATTATAGTCATTCTTTCTCCTTCTCTTGGAAGATACGCTACCTGTCTTCCCATCCACACGCTGTTTTATACGACATTGAGTAACTGTAATCCAGCACTACTATTTATTATAGTCTTATTATGTGGAATATTCTTTCACATGTCTGCTCCTGCCGTGGACTGCAGGCTTATCTGCATACATCATGTAGCATTATTTTAGTGTAAGTCATGTTTTATACATATTTTACTGATGTTTTCTCCCTGAAGATGGTTTCATAAAGGATCGAAACATGTTGGAATTTTTAAAGTTTTTATTGTAAAATAATATATTGCAGTGTTTTGCATTCTGTTGGTTGTTGTATCAACAAAAAATTCTTCACAAAACTGTCGAGCAAGCGAGTCTTTCGTGCAAAGCGTCACAGTGCCAGCAGCACTTCAACTGAGATCTTGCACCAACTTATACCCGTTCGTCCCATGTTTCTACCTCGATATGTGTTTAGCTTCGGTACTGGATATTGTCGCCTAACACCGTGTTTCAGGTCTGAGTTTCGTGAAAATTGATGCAGTAAAAGCCACACTTTCCTTACGAGTGCAAATGAATTTCTATCCCTGTTTTCCACACGTACTTTAAGATTTGAGTAAAATTTGGTATAAGAGATGCATATTTATATAGGTGTTAACGATATTACTTTTATGAGTGTAACTGAAACCGTTTGACATTTTGAAAGTAAAGAACGCCTTGATAATATTATCTCGCGGAATAAACCATTTACAGTCTTCTTTAAATCTTAGCTAATGTACATGGTATTGACGATAAAAGAAACCAAGCTGCGGACGAAGGAGGGATGTATTTTGTGCCCAGGTCTAATAAAGTAAAATATAACCCTTGGACATGAGGCGTATCGAGACGCGTGTACAGGCGTACTAGGTATTACAACTATGTGGAGTTTTACGGACAGTTGCATCGACTGGCCACTTTAACCCCGAAAATTACCTTTTTCATAAACTGGTCATTTCATCGCCTGTCCTTAACGACAGTTTCATGGGTTTCCTTCTGCAACTGATGGCGAATTCTTGAGTAGTGGCTTCAACTGAGTTGCCACTGTTTCTTTCCAAGCTGCAACTGTTTCCTTGCAACCATTACACAGACTACAGTCATCTTCCCACTTCTGTTGAAATAATCAAGGAAGTCACTTTCCCAGTAGGTTTAATACTTTTAGTACCTATCCTGTTATTTGACACGAACCTCGCCCACTTTCTACTCTCCCAGCCAATCTCTGCAACATCCAGTTGTAACATTTTCCACCTGCTGCTCATACTTCACAAAATTTACGAAACACTTGATCTCCTTTCGATCTCTATGTCTTGCCCATCGTGCTCCTCGACCTCGCTACCGGTACGATGCTCGTTGCCAAGTTCCTCGTTTTGTATTACATCCCCCCCCCCTCTTCCAGCAGGTATTCACATTGCACATCCTCCTGCCACAGTGCTCCACAGTGCCGTTCGTGTTGCACAGAAGCGCGCGCAAATAGGCGGAAGAAGTTCGAATTATTGGCGCGAGTAACGTGACCTCTGACCCACACAAGGCAGCTGCAACACTTCCGGCATTCGGCCCTTGCCGGATATCATTGGATATCGTTCGTGAACTTAAATAATAACAATAATACTAATACAGGCAAGTGCTTTCATTGATGGCATGTCCGCATCCGATCGTCATTTCGAACTGAACAGCAGGACACTTGAAATCCGGAAATGAAAGCGGATAATTGCACTAGTCACCGCAGGGGTGTGCTGGATGTCAGAACTGTGTAATCATTTGTCTCAACAGTTATTAACTTATTTGCCTTTATTTTTAATTACTTATGAGCCGAAATATTTCAACGACTGCATACCAGGTGACTGCGGGTTTGTTCCCGACAACACGAGCTAAATATTTTCCTGTTTATTCGGTTGGATCCGGAATGAATGTTACTCGTATTCGGCATGCGACGCCGTGTGGTCTCACAGATGGGTTCGAGTGTTTCGGATAAGTTTTCTGCCTCAAATTTCAGGACAGATATCCTGGAGAGAGAAGCAGCAGGTTCCTACAAAGTGGTGGTGCTCCTTTACTTAAGTGCAACGCATCATGTCACAGGGAACAGTGACTGCCACCGCCAGAACATCTTACCTTACCAACACAGTGTGTTTCACCGAGTGTGAAGCTGCCAATGTGAAGAATCCGTTTGCCTTGACCTTCTGAACCCAACGTGCGCCGCTCATATGTCTCAAAGCTCTTTCCTAATGTTTTCCTAGTTTCGTGGAACCTGAATCCCGATAGTCAACAGCTTAAATCATTTCTATGCATACGAGGAAGCCTTAACGCATGATTGAACCGCTACGTTCGTTCTTCCATTGGATTCTTCTGCTCAGGACAGGGTCAATGGCAGTCCTTTGTGAAGGGAGTAATGAACACTCAGCTTCCATGTAAGGCTCAGAACTCCTTGATCAACTGGGTGGAAATCAGGTCCTTAAGCATTAGTTACGTACGTTTCGAGGGCGTGAATTGGATTTTTCTGGCTAAGGATATTATCCATTCTCGGGAGCCCATGAAAACCGTACACAAACTTCAGATTACTTACACTTTTGGATAGCAGACGGGAAGACAGGATTTCTGAATTGGGTGGTGATAATATTCCCAGAATTGTGTCTGCTTTTTACTTTTTCATGAATGGAATGCTGATATGCTACTGTCATTCAAAATTCTTAAGGTGTGACACATTTTGGAAGGCTTTGTGAAGCTAGGGATCTCTGTATTGTGGTTCTGTACACAGTGTAATGTAGAGAAAATAATACGTACTAAGTTTTCTCAACCACCTTTCTAGATCTACCGCCATACTCTTGCCCATTACAGCTTTTCTCTTTTCTTTACTGAATTTATTTTTCCCTCAATATAATTTGTTCATATTAAAATACCAGAACAAATTTTAATTAGCCTGTTATTTATACTGGCCCATCTTCGGATGGAAATTTTGAAATAACAGTTTCCAATGAATAGCTTTATTAAGGTATTCACTGGACACTTCGAACACTAAAAAAAAGAAAGATCTTCAGCGTCCCGAAACGTCGGGCACAATCATCAAATCACCAAGTAAAGCGGCACAACATTCCGTAAGAACTAAGACATACATTTTTTAACACCTTTGCAGTTTACTGATTTGCCAGACATTTGCACTCGAAATGAAATCATGGATGACTCCGCGCACGAGTCCTGACACAATTATGCTGACAGTGTAAATCACCGCCGGAGATAGAAATCGAATTCTCATTATAAATTATAATCAGACCCACGTGCTATTTATTGCTGTAAGCCGTTAAAACTTGATGCAAGGGTCATTAAGGATTTGGGGTCAGTTAGGAGGGGAAATAGAGATTATTTTGATTTGACTGCTAACATCTGTTTACTGGACCTAACTTCAGCTGCGATGTCCGGGATCTGAGAGAAGTCCCGGATGGACGCCAAGCCCCTCTACACGCGCGTAAGCAGACCGGAACCGTGGGTTACCGGAGTCAGAATGGAAGTTAATGTAAAAGCGATATATTCTGTTATCGTATAACTGAGTTGCGTGAGACCTGATTGAATTCGGAGAATATTTGCTACCATTCGGTCTACACTGTCTCTCCCTTTTGTTGTTCAAGTATTAAATATTCATCTACACCTCTCTGTAAATTTTCTTGTTTTTTATGTGTGTGTGTGTCTTAAACTTCCTCTCCCACGCCAAGGTAAGAACTTAGGGGTGTACAATAACAGGTTACTGGGGTAAATATTTCGACTCAAGAGACAGGAAGTAACAGGGAGATGGAGTAAATTTCAAAATGAAGAGCTTAGTGACACGTGTCCCACACCAGGGATTATTGGGATGATCAAATCGAGGATGAAATGGACAGGACGTATTGCACACATGGGAAAGAAGACAGAGTCATGCAGGGTTTTGGTGAGAAAACCTTAAGGGAAGTGACAATCCGGGAGACCTAGGCGTTGAAAGGCATATAATAAGCAAATAAATCTTAAGTAAATAGGAAGATAGTGCTTAAGACTTAATCTGGCTCAGGATAGGGACAATTGACAGGCTGGTCTGAACAGGGAAATAACCCTTCGGTTTCGATATTTCATGATTATCTGTGGACCTGTTTCGATATTTCGTAATTATCTGTGGAGCTGTTTCGATATTTCGTGATTATCTGTGGACGTGTTTCAATATTTTGTGATTATCTGTGGACATGTTTCGATCTTTCGTGCTTATATGTCGACATGTTTCGATATCTCGTGATCATCTGTGGACCTGTTTCGATATTTCGTGATTATCTGTAGACCTGTTTCGATATTTCGTGATTATGTGCGGACCTGTTTTTTATCAAGAAGAGATCTGCTTCCCGGAATTATGTTACGTTATTTATTTGTTTTATTTTATTTTATTTAACGACGCTGTCAGGACCTTTGACTAGAATAAAATGGCAGGACGAATAATGAATAATATATTGGAAAGGAATAGGGAGGAAGCGGTCGTCGGCTAATCTCATGCAAATCACCAGCAACTGCCCAGCATTAACCCGTCTGTATTTGTAAAGGGAACGACGTGCATTTTCTGTGATACACTGTATTATTAAACATGATTGGATGAACCTCAGGCTTCCAAGATTTATTTGTGCAAAGTAAAAAAGCTTTAAAATGAAATGTACCTAAGACATGCAGGGCTCAATGTGGACTATATTCTGCACTAAATGCGCTGCAGATGTAAACAGAGTTTTGAGAAGACTCACACAATACCTGCTGCGGTTTGGCTTCATGTAGGATTGCGGTTTGACAGCGAAGTTTCGGTGGAATGTGCTCCCTACATCCTCAGGGCGACCGACTGTAATTACCCGTATTCATTCAGTTATATTGTAATTCCTTCATATTGCTTTATCTGTTATCCAACGAATGGATATTAAAGACAGCAGTTCCAAAAGACTCCTCACTCCGCAAGAAAGAGAATACCTGCACAGTTTAGCTGAGAAAATGGCTGAATGCAGACGGACAGACGTGATATTCCCGTACGTTTTCGCTTAATACACTTCAAGTAATGTGTGTGTGTGTGTGTGTGTGTGTGTGTGTGTGTGTGTGTATGTATGTATGTATGTATGTATGTATGTATGTATGTATGTATGTATGTATGTATGTATGCATGCATGTCTGTATGTATGCATGCATGTATGTATGTATGTATGTATGTATGTATGTATGTATGTATGTATGTCTGTATGTATGTATGTATGTATGTATGTATGTATGTATGTATGTATGTATGTATGTATGTATGTATGTATGTATGTATGTATGTATGTATGTATGTATGTATGCATGTATGCATGCATGTCTGTACGTATGTATGTATGTATGTATGTATGTATGCATGCATGCATGCATGTCTGTATGTATGTATGTATGTATGTATGTATGTATGTATGTATGTATGTATGTGTGCATGTATGTATGTATGTATGTATGTATGTATGTATGTATGTATGTATGTGTGCATGTATGTGTGTGTGCATGTATGTATGTGTGCATGTATGTATGTGTGCATGTATGTATGTATGTATGTATGTATGTATGTATGCATACATGCATATATGTAGGCTATAGTGCAGGCGACGAGGTAACGGCAAAGTGCTTATAGCTACATGTTTTCAGGTGGCTATTCAAGAAGGGACAGTCTTCCGTGTTTTAACACCAAAGCGGATCGTTGATTGACACCGACGTTTCGTAAGAACGTCAATGTCAACCCGCAGTCGAGCACGGTGTAAAATCCCAGAGGACTGTCGTCCGTATTCGCATTTGTCATAAAATGACATACGATATTTTTGCACTCATTTGCATCAGCGAGAGAATCAAACGTAGATAATCACAGTGCGGCATGCTATTGCACAGTTTTTTATCCACACAAGGGGCAGGTGTCCTCGGCATTGTGAGGGTGGGGTCAAACGGGTGTTGGTGTGGGTTAATGAGCAGTGCGACCGGTGTCTCTGGCAGGGAAACTGACTGCCCGCAAATCTGGAGTACAGCCGTCTGTCTGTCATCAATCTGCGTACAAATAATCTGCATAAAGTTAGGTCTACATGCAGAAATAACGTGTATAAAATTATTTATGTTCTTATTTCGAACTATAAAATTTTACTGCAATTAGTAATAGATAGGGCTAAACATTCCAGCCGACTCGAACTTACATACAGTCTTCAGAAAAACAGATATGGTGCATTAAAAGACACCATCCTAGCATTCGTTACAGAAACTGAACTAAACACGAAATCAGTTAGGATATCCAGCAATCGGGGATATATTTGAAATGTGTGTGATTTCAACTCGAACACATGCCTGCCCGGCAATGGCTAGCTAAAAGCACGGAATTCTAAAAAAGGCGAAAATTAAAGTACAGAAAACAGTATTTACCATTATACCTAAAGGATAATTGCACTAAAGCATGTAATTTTTAACAGCTGAATTCTGTGATCCTCTACGAGTATTAGTTTTTTAATTTGTTGAAAAGGACAAGCCTAGTTCACATTAATGGAAAAAACGCAGGAGGACGAGTTTTTTGAGAAAAGAACTCTTAGGAGAATACTTGTATTTAGGAATGAAGGAGAGGAAGCGACAGGAAGATAGAAACTGCATAATGAGGGGTTTCATAATTTGCACCCTTCATCAAATGTTAGTACGATAAAGAAAGGTGAAAAGGGAATGACGTAAAGTACGTATGGCAGAGCTGTATAAGGAATTCTGGTCCGAAACCCTGGCGGAAACGCGTTACTTCGGGGACCAGGCGTCGATATGGGATAATACTACCCTGAATCTATAGGACGATATTAACTTGAATCTTAAAAAAAGAGTGTAGGAGGGTGTGGAATGCATTCATCTGAAACAGAGGAGTGGCAAGTAACGGGTTAGGTAGGCAGTAATAAGCTTTGTGTGCCATAACATCCCGAATACTGCTTGACTACCTGAGAGACTATGACAGTTTCGTAACAAGTTCGGCACCATGCAATTTGTCAGCTAGTCGTTTGGTTAGTTAGTCATTCGGTCGATTGGTTAGTTAGCTATTTAGTCAGTGAGTCCATCAATTATTTGGTTGGTCAGTACAGGCTTACACAGGAGCGACCCGCTCGGCTTACGTTTTGCACAGCTACTGAAACAGCAGGTGTCCGCCCAGTTTACTGATTTCCTCCAGCCGGTTGACTGTGAGAAGTTAAAACCGTGCGTGCGCAATTAAAACCACTCACACATTATCATACACGTACCGCCTCGTATAAACCATTAACCAGCGTTAAGTCTGTTGGCGTTATCGACTTCTTACGTTAACCTTTCCGGAAACAGTTCCACCTCTTCCCCGCCAGATGGGAGCAACATGCTTCCGCTACCGGAACTCCTGGTGTAACTCTGATTTCACACGGTGATTTTGGAAGCTTATAATTGCAGCTTGGACTACTGTTGCACTCGTGAGTGATCCTTATGAACAGCGGAGTAGATAGAACTGTGTCCAGGGGTTGAGAGGGACGGAGGGGAAAACTTCCTTACAATCCGAAGAGAGATACACAATTCAAGCGATTGGCAGAGATTTCCCACATATTCCGTAGCCAATAAAACTAAGATGGCGTGGTAGAAAAGGTTCAGCAGAATGAAGAAAAATCTGCTTTTAATAATAAGGTGTGTGGATAATGCAAGTGATTGTCACATAGTTAATTTCACTCAGACCCACATCCAGTGCAATTGCAACAGCATTTTAAAACCTTTTGAAAATAACTAAGAAAGTGATAAATGAAAGTAGATGACAAGGCAATGGGTTGTTAAGAGTATCAGTTGTGTCGAGTCTAAAGGCCAGCTTTTATGTTACCAATGTCAGACTTGTGTGTTTACTTTTCTCTTTGCCTTGACCGATTAAGCCTTTGAAGCACAGAGTTCTTCTGAATAATATTTACAATTTTAATTCCCTTCTCAAAGAACGCATACAGCGTTTGCAGAGATCAGTGCCTTAAGGAAAGTAATGGTTGTTGATTCCAAGAATCACACGACGCGCATAATACAGTGCGCGTGTGACGTTCAGATTTCTTAAATTTAAAGTAAATGTTACACTTAACCTTTTAAAGCCTAGCGGTAACTTTACATACGACCAGGTTTAACATTAAAAAATTCTACGTGGTGTCCACATTGCGTTTATGTGTTTTGTACGGATTTCAGAACAAACAGCAACTTTTGCCTTATAAAACATTAAGAGACTGGTTTTTATAACCGAAGTGGAAAGTGTTTACAGCGCGGTACGCACTGAGTCCTTATATAAAGTAGATACGCTTCGTCTTTAAGGGGTTAATTAATAATGTGCTTGAAATATATACTAAACTAATTAAACTAACTAAACTAAACGAACTAAACTAACTAAATTAAACTAAAGAGATAATTTTTTGTCTTTTCAGACATGTCGGTTCTGTTAACCTCGGAGCAACAGCAGTGCATCTTAAAGGTAAGATAACTAACTCGCAGTGTTAATAATCCGCGTGTAAGACATAAGCAGAGGCAGTAATAGGAATGGGTGTTCCGCGGTCTGGAAAACGAAATCGGCTGTAATTATGCGAAGGGCAGTAACGGGAGATTTTATGCCGTTCTTAAACCTTTAAACTGCAGTAGTTAATGTATGTACCACCACGTTTAACATTCATAAAATCTACGTTCTCTCCACATACAGAATTTTCTTCGGCGGTTACAAGGCAGTGTAAGGTGTGAGATCTCACCACAGCCAAACAAAACGGAGGTTGTGTAATAGCACATTTTCCTCTAATTATATTTTTATAGAATAGCTTGATGATGGCTTTTAAGCCGAAACATGTTGCCTTTACAGTTTAAAAAAAGGAATTTTTTGTTTCACATATACATTAGAGTTGATGGACGTAGCGTCTTCGAAATACAAAAGCCATACATTATTCTGTCGCTCATGTACGCCCTGGTTTTGGAAGGTTCTCCTACCTTCATATGTTTTGCACAAAGCCTGACAGCACACAGGACTTAAATACTGACACCATCTCACGCAGTAGCCAGAGAATGCACATTAACCACCACCACTACTTCTGCTGGGTTTATCCCAGCAAGACTTCGTGTGACGTTAGTTGTGGGTGAAGTGTCATTAGACCGCTTTTTCTCTGCACTTCTTCGGTTTTCGCCTAGCAATTCCAGTTCCGCCATTGCCCCATACTGACAGTCGACAGCCCCTGAGGTGTGCGATAATGCTACCAGGAGCTCCCCTGTAAGCTGGTTCGTCTCAGACGCGAAACGTCGCTGGTCACAATTACGGAAATTTTAAGCCTTTATTACTAGTATAACTTTAATGTTATACGTACAGTCTAACAAATTATAGTTTATGATTAAGTTTCCCTAACTGCAAATGTACACATACTTCAGTGACGTCATATTCAGAAGTGAGGGGAGGTATGCTAGTGGGGTACAGTATGAGGAATGGAAGGGGTGGGTTACAATGTAACAGAGCAACTTGTGGTAGGGTTTTGCGGTTGTGGGAAGGCAAAAGGTGGTTGCGACAGCACACGACCTACAACCCTCTCACCCACACCCACCCCATTGTTGAGGGCAACAATTGGATTGCGCCTACTGTTACACAATGCCATCGCTGTGATATGAAGGCTGTCTAAATGTTACTTGAACCTAAGGTTCAATTGTTAGGTTGAAACCATTAACTGAATCACATTGCCCCCTCCTGTCAATGTCCCTGTGTCACACCCCTTCAGTACAAAACCCTCCCCAGTGTCAGAAATACATATCTACATTGTATAATAAATAAATCTTAATATGGGAACATAAGCTTTTTATGTCGTAATCCAGGGCTATCCAAATCAGTTACGCCATATTCTTAGCCGATGTAGTGCTGGGTATGAGTGCACACTTGCTCTAAATTCGTCACTGAAATTAGTTTACACATCAGCGGCGAATCCTGGCCGGCGGCCAGGTCTAGCAAAAGGGTAACTGGAATGCACTGTGTACCCTTCCGCTGGTCTTAACCTCCAGGTCAGGATTCGCCATTGGTTCACACATTTCCAAAAATCTTGTCAGAAGATGCCGATCTGGGCAAATTATCGTCGATGATATAGATGGCACTAGACTGTGTACCTTGCTGTCTGTCTGTCTGTCTGTCTATCTGTCTGTTTCATAACCGTCTTAAAGGCACTGGCACCTTCCGATTCTCATTTCCCGTCTTTTCTATCTATCATATGCCTTTATTCCAGAACGTTCTCTGCCGCTGCAGAACAATTAAATTTTATCCATCTCGGTCACGGTCTTCCCTCTTCTATCTTCCAAACGATACATACTCGAACGCTTTCTTGGGCCGTCTGCTGTCTTCCGTTCCTTGGACGCCATCGTACAATGTTCTTTCACAGGCAGTTTGCCGTAACTCAGCGGTCAGCCCTGATATAGTCCTTTGGCTGATGTAGGCCGAAGAGTGGATTTGCTTTGAAGGGTCAGCATTTTACTTTTCGATGTAACGCACGTTAGACGGACGATACAGTGTCATGGTTATACAGACGCTAACTGAGTACGTTGTCCCCACTTTGACACGGCTGCAGTAAAAAATACAGCCAATTTGTTTTCACGGCTTTGTAACCAGCAACTGTGTTGCTTCTGATAAAGGTAAAGCAGTCCCATTACAGGCCTGGACAGGCCCTTAGGGTTCCAGGAGGTTGAGGCTCCCAGATTTCTAGACAATCGGCACATGAAGGTGGTAAGGTTGTCAGCCCTACGCACCGGCCGCGTTTACCCCCCAGGAAATATTCCTGGTACTCATTTCTGTTAGAGGCTGAGTCGACCCCAGGGCCATAGTGCGACCGACAGGATTATGTCCATGAAAAATCGACTGACACCATCGGGAATCGAACCTGCGACCTGCCGGTTTGTAGCGCAGTGCCTCAACCAACTGCGCCTCATTATAAATTTACATTATAAAGCCAAGTTATGTATAACTGAAAGTCCTGCATTCGCATGCAAATACTTTTTTTTTTGTTGCTGAAGTCTGAAACACTACGTATAGGAAACAGCATCGTGGGCTTACGGCGTGGCAACACATACGTGAATAAACAGCACGAATTACCCTGAATCTTGAAACAGTAGGCAGAGTTGCTTGTATGCCTGTGATATGCCAGTATTCCACTATCATATATATGGGCAACCCGACGTAAACTGCGAAAAACCGTAGTCACAGTAGCCAAAATTCAAATTCGGGACCTCCGAAGAGGAAGCGAGGGAGTTAAGTAATGCACAAAGACTTCTAATCTCTTTTCTTATCAAATTCGTTTGATTCTCCTCCCCTTTCCAAACGTTCATTTATTGTGACTATTGGATGACTGAATGCCTTGTTCCAGAGGGCAACAAGTATCACAGAGAGGGACGAAATCCCTCTTTTCCTTTTGTCCAAGATTGTCCGTCATCCCGTGCGCCACGTGTGACTCCATTAATGGCTAACCCCACCCTTTCACCCTCGCACCCCTGAAACTTTCCCAAGATGAAAGGGCACATTAAAATGTCACATCTTTATTGTCACGTCCCTGTGTTACAAGTGCGGGAGCTTTTAATTAAAACCCATTAACGTCTTAATTAGGAATTAAGTTTACGTGCTTGGATTGTAAAGCTTTCCTGCTTCGATATTATGAATAGGGCGCGTTGTATGTCAGTGGCAGGGTTTCATCATCGTAGCAACTGGTTGTGAGAAACAGCGACACACAAAACTGCGATTAGGTAAAACGAAGGCTGAGAACTTTCGAAGATAAGACGGAGGGGAGAATATTTGGACCTAAAACGGAGGAAGTAACTGGAGATGGGAAGGAGTCGCATAATGAAATTCTTAATTTGTAGGCCTACTCTTCGACAAATATTAATAGGGGGTACGATCAAGGAGAGTAAACCCTGCTTGGTTGGCTGGACAATTTCACTGGAAGAAATGACAAACGTGTACAAAATTCTTGTTGGAATAATTTTGAAGATCCAAGCGTAAACTGGACGGTAATATTACTATTGAATTTTAGAACGAAGTATGAGGTTGTAGACTGGATTAGTTTCGCTTTTAGGATAACGAGTTTTGTAAACGCGAAAATGAGCGCCAGTTTCCACGGAAGGCCGTGAATTTGTGTTTTTGGGGGACTGTCGATTCTCATGACGGATGGTGTTCCATGGACGTGGGAGAAGACAAATATAAACTTGTTCAAACAGAGAAAGATTAAATAGTTACTAAGACATTATGTTTTTTCGGAAACGATCGGAACAGACGTAGGACAGAATGCTGGAGACTATGCAGCTAATGGCAGATTCAAGTCTAAGTTCCTGGACCACACCAGCTGTTTCAGGAAAGTTTAAACGCCCGAAGATTGCAGTGAGGCGCATTAAAACGCGCTGAGAAATATCACTACCTAGTCTAGGTGACTGAAAATTTACTCAGATGCAAGCCTCAAAAGACAGAGTTAGATGTGAAGCAGCTGAAAAGCAGTTTTTGAACGACGGCAAAGTAAAATATTTTTAATATATGACAAAGAAAAAAATGTCTTTAGGAGTTGCAGCCCAGAAAAGGAATGTTCCTACAAAATAAGCTTCTGAGAGGTAAAACGCTGTTAACTCCAATTCAGACATTGTTTTAATTGCTATTATTATTCAAATCGTGGTCTCTCTGCATGCCATTAAGGACTAGAGGGGAGTAGAGGTACATCTCCACTCATTCTTAACCTCTGCTCTTCGTGGACGCGAGTGGTTAAATTCACGATCTAGCCACCACCCTCCCCCCCCCCCCTCGGGCAAAAGTAACGGTCAATAGCCATGGAATAGGACGCTGGATGGGTCCTGTAGCTACTATTTCTGTTTTATGTCTTGTCTGTCTGCGTTACTGCGCTGTTCCCATGTGTTATTTACGTATTCGTGTTCGCTTCATAATTGGCTGTATGCGGTTAGGCCTGAGCGTTATTAGATTAATTGAAGCGAATTAAAAAATCGTTGTGATGAGATGAGAATATGTGAAGGACCGGATACAAGGACTTCTTTTTAAAGTCTCAGCCTCCCAGTACACCACTTTAATTCCCAGAAAGCACTAGCAAGTCCAGTTCTCTCCATGACTTTCTCCACAGCTTGGCAGTTTCAGGTAAGTGTGGAACTGCGAGTCAGTTGCGTCACTAAAGCAGACGTTCCTCAGCTTGCACTGTCCCTTCGTTTTCGTATATTTATCAGGCCCACCACAACGCAACAGCTGACCATGTGCCTTTTATAAACCGAGTGACCTTTTTTTTCAGAATACAATTTCTTAAGTGACAATACAAGCTGATGAGTTCAAGACGCGACAGAATAAGTTCAGAATTTCTTTCGGAAGGGGAAGAATTCTACCGAAAAACTTGCTGAATTCAGTAACATCAACTGCTTAACACTTTGCAACCTGCAAACACACAATAACAGAGACGATAAGAAAGAACGTGTGCGGGAGGGAGATAGTGACAGACACTACCGTTGTTACAGGGAAACGGAAAATGTTATAGCTCTGAACTTTCCCAGGCAATGCCCGCTTGTCTTTATCGTAAAGGTACTTTGAAGATACGAGAAACACGACAGAAAGTTCACCTAAATTATGTTCAAAGATTTAGTTTCTGCCAAAGGAAACCACAATGCGCTTCCATTTCAACAACACCAGTCGGTTAAAGTGTTAGAGCGGTAACACGTAACAGCCTACAGCTTAACAGAGGAGGATTGTGTCAAACGCATACGAGTAAATACGCTGTGCAAGTAGAATTAAGAACTAATACTACCGAAGGCGGTGTGAACGTTGCCAATCAATGGGCTGGACAGCATTCGGTCATTAATGTCAGTGAAAATGAAGAAGAAGTCATAGACTAAGAATTCTTGCAAAACCGCGGTTTAATGTGCTCTGATTTAAGCGTCTTCTTCGCAATCAGTCCGTGGCCGGCAATTTCCCTCTTCAGCTGCAGCTGAGAGGAAAATTTGCAGTTTCAATAAAGACAACATCCAGTGTCTCCTGACGGCGGACTAAAATTAGACTCCCCAGTTGGGCGCGTGCTAATTGTGAACTACATCAAGTTATTACCGTCACAGCTTTACAGCTTGGACTCCCCACCACCGACACTCATTAACATCACTAACATCTTGGGCACGCACCATTCCTCTGTTTATTTTGAAGCACACGCTTTTGTATCCTTAATTGCAGCATTTTAAAAGACACGGCTATGCATCACGTAATTGAATTTTCTGCCCGTTTTTCTACCAGACGGTTTCCCTGTTTTTCTCTCCGCAGATGCGTCATCTATTTTGTTCCTAATTTTTTCTTTAATTTTTTGGTTCTCCATCTTTTTTCTTTCGTGTTTTATTTCTCGTCCCTTTTTTCTGCCTGCCTTACCTTTTTCTACTGTGTTTCTGTCTGCCCCTGTTTCCTTCATACTTCCCTCCTCCCTTTCGTTTCCTTCTTTGTACCTTCCATTATTATTTTGTTTTCTCTACCCTTCTTGTTCCACCACTTCGTTTATTTCTCCCGCCTTCGCTTACTTACTTGCTTTTCTTTCTATTTAATGTTCTTAGTTCTTTACTCTTACCTTCCTTGCTTTCCGTTTTTCTTTCATTCTTTTCTCCCCACTTAGTTAATAACCTAGCTTTACCTCCTACACACGAAATGAAACCACCCGTGTTCCTTCCATCAGGCAACGTTATCTTTTCTCTCCTAGGAAGAATTCGAGACAAGGACAAAACTTCGTTTTATTTCAAATGTTTAAATGCCATTCTGCCTTGATATTCAGAAGCTGTCCATTTTCGCATAGCGGTCTCTAAGGGTTCTCAGGAAAAACAGCGATTATCTCAAATAGGATTAATCAATTTATCCTTGTAATTGACACGGAGTACTTGTTGTGAGGAACGACGTAGATTTTCGTATCATGAATTACATTCTTCGAAGGGTTCGTCCAAGATAATGCCGAATGGAAAGCTTTAAGCTGTGGTAGCCAATAAAGCAACAAAAAGATAATTAGCAGAATTTGTAGGATAATTGTGCGTGAAACGTGTAATTCATCAGCTGCAGTATAACTAGTCGTATCTGCTCGAGGCTTTTAAGAGCAAGCATCTCCAATTTGTATGTGGCTACGACTTACAATTAAATATCGCGATCATCAGGCCAGATATCTGAGTTTGTCTGTTGTGCTGTATCGTGCATTGTGTTCATTATCTGTACGTGTGTTTTGTGCCATACACAATTCATTATTGCTGTCAGAACCAGAGCGCCGTATCTCCCACAAGGTAGCAACCGATTCAGTGCTCGACTGCTTTACCGAACCGCTACACAAAACACATTTTACTTTAAACATGCAGACAGCAGGTTTCTCTTAAAGATGGTAATTATTTACGAAATTACATATAAAACGTAACGGTGATAATCTTTATGAACTGGAGAACGCAAAAGGTTTAGAACTTCCACGCAGACTCAATGCTGTCGCTCTTGTTTCGTGTTCAGAGATACTTAACCTTTAAAAGCCTAACGGTTACTTTACCTAGCCACCTCGTTTAATATGGAAAAATTGTACATTGTACTCAACGTTGCATTTATGTGTTTTGTACGGATCTCAGAACAAACAGCAACTTTTGCCTTATAAAACATTAAGAGATTGGTTTTTGTAACCGAAGTATAGAGTGTTTACAGCGCGGTAAGCACTGAGTCCTTATATAAAACAGATTACCTTTCGTCTCTAAAGGGTTAATTGGAATGACACTCATGAGCAGGATGTCGCACTGAAGATGTTCCCTGCGTTCCAACAAACACAAGCCGAAATAAGCTTGCTGGACATTTACGCAATCGCTATTCGTATATTCCTTGTCCTTTCACATTCGACGCAGTCATTAAAAAAACTAAGCTAAAACAAGTAACGGATTACACTTTATAATCAGTCGGTATTAACTGAACTGATTCCATGAAGCAGACCTGCGAAAACTGAGGGCCATTCGCCTGTTAAAGAAATTCCTGCCTTTCGCGGAAACCGAATTAATCGCCCTTTACGCGTAAGCTTTCCACAGGGGCCCTATTCTGTTCCACAAGAAAGAAACATACATTCTGACTAAATACTTAAAAAAAACAATTGAATCCACGCAACAAAGTCCTTCTTGAGAAACTAACAGTTTCTCAGCCAATCAAGAATTTGCGTGATTTCAGGCTTCGGCAACGGTGTAAATGAGATCTGCGCTGTTTTGGGATTTTACACTGCGTAGAAATGTAGTTCCTAACGAACGTTTCGGGACAGCCTATCGTTCCCATCTTCAACGGTCCGATAGGTTGTCCCTAAACGTGAGTAAGAAACTACCAATGTGCGCTGCGTAAAATCGCAAACGGGTGCAGATCTCAGTCGAGGGTTCTCTATATTTTGTGGAACCCGAAGGCTCATTACCGTTTTCAGAACAGCCCGTCCCTTGTCTCTGCCCTGAGGCAGATAGAGTCGATACCGTCCCATTCGTGCCTTGGTCTTATCAAATATCTCCTCCTTCACATATCCCCCCACAACCCTGTGTATGCCTATACATTTTTCGTCTCCCGTGAATGTGCTACTTGCTCCGCTCATCCCATTCTGCTTAATTTTATGACTCAATCCGTCACAACTTACTTAAAAAAGTTTCATTTGAAAATTTTACCTGCATCTGTGTCTATGTCTTCCGCGTTTCATCTTCCATTCGGGATTTCCGGGAAATGTGATTACACCCACTTTTGATACATGTACTGTTCATCTCATCCTTCTTTACTTGATCAACTCAATATATTTTGAAGATAAATTACGAAATCCTTCATCGTGGAATTTAATCCATCCTTCCGTTACTTCCCTGTCTTGGGTCGTACGGTTCCATAGGCCCCATACCCCGACTGGGTTACGGCGTGGGTAAAAGTAAAGTTGTCTCTGTTCTTAAGCAACATGTAATGAGAAATACGGGGGAGTAGAATTACATCTCCACACATTCTAAGCCCCGACACTAGATACATGTAAGTTGTTAGCATTACATCCTATAAGCTTCACCCCGCGGCGAAAGCTCTAGCCTGATGCCTTTCGGACAGAACGCTGTATGGGGCCACAGACGCCCCCGCACCCTCTGAAGAAACTATAACTTCTTGGCACCGAACCGCTCTTCGCCCGCTGTCCACCCCATAGCTAGGTCACTGTCTTAAAAAATCATGTTCCTCACCTCTCACCATCGATTGTTCAATGCTGCAAATGGTTCCTTAGTTAGATCCTTAACTATTTATTTCCTTAGTTAATTAGTTCCGTAGTTACGAGAATAGTCTGATATAACGACGTGACACTAGAGGCCTGGTTTTCGTTATCGTGTAGGTTAAGTAGAGTAGCCTAACATACGCGTGATGGAACTGGCGTTAGAACACTCTTGCACTGCAGGATCCGTGTGACCAGAGCAGCTGCTAAGGTCAGACCTCTTGACCCCCTGAGTCTTCCTTTCCTGTGGCAAAGATAATATCAATAATTTTCGCTTGGAACACGCATAAATCAAATGCGACAACTTAAATATTCCTACTAAGGTCATCATCAATACTGGGTAGCTTCAAAAACAAGACTGAATGCCTGTATACCACTAACACGGCAATATATGAAAACACTAGGGCTGTCTGCCTTACACCGATGAGATTCTAGTTAGGCCTAAATAGCTTGGGTTTCTGTGAAAAATATAACCTCAAAATATATCCATATTGATACTATTAAGACCTAAAGACACAGTTAACACGGAATTTTTAATGTGTCTTACAATAAAGTTTTCCCTATGCATGCCATGAATGCGTGTAAGAGGTGTAACATAAAATACAAAAAATGTGACTTTTCAATTTCCCACCTTTGTTTCCCGTTTTCTATCCCGAACCTGAAATGGAACTCTTACAGGTTTAATGAAAAGTAATCCGTAGTTTTTCAACACGTTTACGTGCCACAACTACAGCTGTTAAACCAGTATGTGGATGTAAGTCTCACTCAATTACATAAGTAAAATTTACGTCCTTAACGAAGCTTTTCCACCCTCATTATTACTTACTGTATTCGCAGTAAACAAGAACACAAGTTAGGGACACGTGTCAGACCCCTACATTATTTTGTTAGACATAATTCAGTATGAACCCGAAAGGTCCAGCGACCGGCCACTCGACACAGGCCTTCTTGGTTTTCCTCCGTCTTGAAACAAAGGCCGAGATCGTTTCCAAATCCAAAGTTGCTACTGCATGCTTCTCATTTAGCCATCAGATATAAATTAACCTTTTAAAGCCTAGCGGTAACTTTACGTACCGCCAGGTTTAACATTAAAAAATTCTACGTGGTGCCCACATTGCGTTTATGTGTTTTGTACGGATCTCAGAACAAACAGCAACTTTCGCCTTATAAAACATTACGAGACTGGCTTTTATAACCGAAGTGGAGAGTGTTTACAGCGCGGTACGCACCGAGTCCTTATATAAAACAGATACGCTTCGTCTTTAAAGGGTTAATCACATTTAAATCCGTTGTTCTAAAGACTGGCGAATTGTCTTTCCCCATAACACAGTACTTCATTATATCAAAATGTTACAGCCCTTATCTCAAGACCCTACCCCTATTAATGGATGCCACTCTCGTACAGTGCTTTACCAACCTTACGACAGAACCGTGAATTAACCGATATTTTCCATGAACACACAAGTTAATATGCACTGTTGAGGGACTGGACAAGTTGCATGTTGGAAAGTGACGTACAGAGGCGTCGGCATGATGAGTTTGCCGCATTCCTCCTTCGCCCCCCCCCCTCCACACACGCGCACGCACGCACACACACACGCACGCACGCACGCACACAAAATATATGAAGTGGTTTTGAGCTTCAGAGTTGTAGAACGCAGCACTTCAGAAGGAAAGAGGACATCACAGTTTGCTTTTAAACCTAACTGTTTCAATTAATAAGGATAGCATGATGGTATTAGGCACAATTAGTTTTCAGGTTGGTCTTTACGTATACGATCGGTTGCGTGTATATATTGTATATGTGTCGTGTCAAGTCTTCCATGCCATCGAATCATCAATCACCCCATCTACATCTATTAGATTTGTCAGTTTACCCACAGACTGTCGTTAATTCTACGAAACACGAAATAATCCATGAGTTCCCTTGTTAGTTTATTTATAGCTCAATGATAAAGTCAGTGGAAGCCTGTCGAAGGTTTCAAAAACAAACGTCAAATATTGTGGGTATTACAGTGGAACGAACATGGTTTGTGGGGCGAGGGGCCGCCCTTCTACACCACCATTAACAAATCAGCTCTCTATAAAATGTATCTGAAAATTCACAGTTTTTTTCACGGAGCGCTTTCGTTATTCTTCTTATGGTTTATTTCACACTGGACTTCTTCTAGAGCAGTTGCCATAACTCAGTCAGTCCCCCGTTTATACAACCCGAAACTTCATTACCTTTTGCACACGGACTCGTCATTGGTCTATGTCTGGCCCCATATAAATCCAGTCCATTGCCCTCACACTCATGTACTTCAGATCCTTCCTTAGCAGTTTCATGAATCCACGCCTAGATCTTCAAATTGCTCTTGTTCCTTCTGGTTTTCTGACTAAAGCTGCATATGTAGTTGGTCCATATAACACGGGACTCCCCCACTCTGCATCTCACCGCTGCCGCTTTGCCGCCCGGCCTTCGCCAAAGCACGAGACGATTTACAGTAACTGTCACTTTCCCCTTATTCCTACCATTGAAAACAAAAATTGTGTCATTAGTGGAACAGCGTAACAATTGTACTCCTGCTTTTCGGTTTGCATGAAATGCCGAATGCAGGAGTGTGCGAGCAAGTGAGACTTCAGGGTAAGGAAATCCGTGATTTATACTGAAGAGTACAATCTTGTGATATGACGCCGTTTTGACTGGTAATTTGTCAACGACGTTTCGGAAGACCTTGCTGCGCCAATCTTCAGGTTAGTCGAAGACTACCCTATGATCGTCATCAACAAGGCTGTGAAAACCTCTAATCACGAAGTCGTGGTTTACGTTCTTCACCTGATTCCTAGTGATATGAAGGAAGGAAGGGGGTTGAGATGGGTGTAACATGTAACACACGTGACGAAACGGGAGATGGAAAACTGCGGTTTGGAGAACCTCGTTTAGATGCGACGCATGTATTCCATAGAGTTCCGGCCGGAACTCATGAATCTTGTTGTTGTCGTTGTCGTCGGTGTCGTTATTGTTGCTGCTGCTGGTGGTGGTGGTGGCGGCGGTTGTGGTGGTGGTGGTGGTGGTGGTGGTGGTGGTGGTGGTGGTGGCGGCGGTGGTGGCGGTGGTGGTGGTGGTGGCGGCGGCGGCGGCGGCGGTGGTGGTGGTGGTGGTGGTGGTGATGGCGGCGGCGGCGGTGGTGGTGGCGGCGGCGGCGGCGGTGGTGGTGGTGATGGTGGTGGAAAAATGCCATTTGCCAAATTTATATAGCTTTATGAAACCTGTTACATGATTAAATCATGTAGAGATATGACGTTGGTATACACACACTATTTTTATGTTGGAAATGTTCAGCAGTAAAATCAGCACTCTATGTTTTTCATTATCTTAGCAGAGGTGCTAGAATAAGGCGTCGTGCTTAACACCGAAAACGATAAGAATTGACTGTACGAGTTGTCTCCGTATCCTTACAAAGCGCGCCTGCATGGCTTTCTCCGCGAGAACTCATAGCGTTAGGTTTCACACTTCACAAATTCGAGCATCTGCCGATCTCTGTATCAGATTCTTAAGAAATTTTGTGTAGCGCCGCACATTAGGATGTATTCTACACCCTTTCTGGTCTTGCTGTTGTTGTAATTTAGCTACAAGGAGATAATTTTTATTAAAAAACAGAACCAACATAGAAACCATAGTCAGTATGTGTACTAATATATCTGTTTTGACAAACTGTTTTTGGGAACGTATCCGTATTTTACAAGTGCATATGTCTCTGCCCCGTGTTTCTAAACCATAATTTTCTCTACCCTTATTTTAGAGCAATCTCTTTCCTAACGCCTAACGCAATTTCTGTTCATGTTAATTACCCAGCAAGGTGCCTCAGTCATAACCTCCCTGACTTGTGCTTACGAGGTTCCCATTTCTGACATCAGCCAGGACACCGACGAGCCTGATTTTCGTGGTTTTTCTTAGTCCCACGAGGCGAATACATGGATGTTACTTTAAATTAAGTTACGACATCTTCCTTCCACTTCGTCATTCTTGGGAATTCATCAGTCATTCGGCGCTATTAGCCTGAATCACTGACCAAACTACAAACAAACAAACAAACAAATATGCTTTCGTGCTGGCTATGTATGATCTACGTATATAATCGCCCAGTCAGTAATTGACATTACATGGCGTCGAATGTGAAGACAATTAGTTAGCAGCGAATCGTAAAGGATGTGGAAGGAACCGCCTCTGCCGAATTTGAGCTACGGTGTCGGCAAGTCAGTCGCCGCGACGTACCGTTTATTAGTTCTAAAGCACTTCTTCCTGTGAGCAAGCCGCATAAAGAGCAGTCAAACTCACCAGTCTCCCTGTCACTGCGGTCCTCCGACGCCGTGGTCGACTCGCCGAACATGTCGAGCTGCACAGGTTCCCGAGGCCCCAGGAGCAGCTCCTCCCCCGCTCCCAACTCGGCTGTCGTTTCGTAGAATACCTGTTGAGAGGTGACCACAATAAACACTCTGAAAATAGGAAATACTGCTCAAGTGCAGGGCACTGTATCCAGGGCAACACTGCGGATGAGGCCAAGAGGCACCACCTGGTTTTTTTTCCACAGACTGTACTTACGTATTTCCTATTATCTCAGAACAAAGAACGATTATTACAATAGAAAATTATTAGCACTTCTAATGGAGACACTTTCCTTTGAGATGTACATTTAATTTTTATGACTGCGAAATTTGAATTTCTCATCGCATCGCGCTGTTGTTTAAGACTTGAGCCTTCTAAGATGTAACGCAACGTGGATTCCTAAATAGTCAGTGACATTTCAAGAGCTCATAACCCCTTAATCTTCCTGAAGATAAAAACGCTATACGTACACCTCAGAAGACTCGGAACCTGCGTAATTTTTAAGTATTATTTGTCTAAACATTATGCTTCGAAGAGCTCGGAAATTTCTTGTTAAATACTGCAAAACATATTATTCATGCTGCCGAACTTCATTAACGCAGTTCACAGCTTCACAATGTAATTATCTAAATTCCCTTTTAATAATATCTATCCATCTCTGCTTAGGTGTCCAAACCCGTATTTAATTGACATTTAACAACTTTTCGTCACTCAGTGCGAGCTGCATGTTTTGGCCAACTCGTCCCTTTGATTTAACCGCCAAAGAAACTGTAAAGCAGCTCAGTTCTGAAATTTTTGTTGCGGCAATCCAGTAACATTACAAACTGTTTTAACCTCAAGAATCACACGCTTTGTCTTTTCATTCTGTCAGAGGGCTTCCGAAAAACATCTCCATTTGTTTGCCTCCATGGTTATTTAATTTCGTTGATTAATTCTACAGTATTTTCCTGGACCTTATCATGGTGAGGTATACACAAAAGTTTTGTCCCAGAAGGAAAGGTACCACTGGAACACATATGCGTAAGTCGCAAGATAATGTTAAAAGTATCTTAAATAAATGTGGATAATATGTGTACTGAATTCTGGCTGGGGGCAATGTCCATTAGCGGGAGACTGTGCGAGTGGTAATAAGCCCATGACTTCTACGAAATGCAGGAACTCTCTTAGGTAGTCCAGCAGCTCCGTGCAGTTAAATGTGACGCCTTGTTTTGTTTCCGTAGTAATTCCTTGACGAAAAACAAACAGTTAACTGCAACTGTCAAGGAAGGAGAGAAAAGATAATTTTGAGGAATACTACTAAAGAACACATGATTGGAGCAAAACTAGCTGCAAGCTTTCGCCGAATTTTCTTAGTTGTACCACTAAAACTATGGAAGGTCTTAGTGGAAGGACACTTTGTGCAAGTCCATATAAATTCCTTATGTGCAGTACACATTTGCAGAGTTTCTGATGAAATGCTGTAATCGCGATAAAGGCGATAAATCAGACTAGACGTATCTAATCAGTTCAGGAAATAATTAGAAACTAATAGAGCGGCTAGTCAACAGTGAGTCACGTGACATGCTATGCGTCACACGCACGGCTGCAGTTTGCGTGATCCTGCGGTGAATCTACGGTCACCTCACAGTCTAACGAGGGTCTTTCCTCAGGGGTTTGAAAGGTAACAAAGTCTGAAGTAGGGTAACGCAGGCTTGTTACTCGAATGTATCTTCATAAACAATCGAAAGCGGTCCCGCTGGACATGTGCAGGTGGACCTTGACTGCACGATTACTGGTGTCCCTTGTTCGAATACCAGTAGTGGCAAGGACATTCATTTGTGTTCCACTTTGTAATGGATTGGCACATGTTGTGCGAGGGCATGATCTGCGGTTACTCCAACAGAGAAAGTAGAATTGGCCACCGTGATGAAAATTGAGACGAACCTCCAAATAGGAATAGACTCAAAAGTGCAGTCTTTTGGATTATCGGCGTTGAGTGTCAGGAGAGCGTGTCGATAACTGTATGGAGCAGACTCTTCTTGATAAACTGACAGGCGCTTAGACAGTCAGCAAATCCCAGGACTTTTTTTTGAACCGGAAGTCTCTTTGCCGCGTTCAGAAGCTCCCGCCACTAGACCCTATTCTGAGCCATCTAAATCCAATCCGTACATCTACATCCTATTGTTAAACATATATATGTTAATAAGAACTTTCACCTACGTCTCAATGTCCCAAGTTGTGTGTTAACGTTTTGAATCTGAAGTTTTATGTAACTGATCCTCACGTGCCTCTGTATTACATGTTCCGCTCATCTTCTCTCCCTTGACATGGAGGTAAAAATGCGTTTTAAAAACAAAGAATAATACACACGCTGTGGGAGGAAGAGTCGTGATCTGCTTGCAGTTAATTGTCCCAGCATTTGCTTGAAGTGCCAGAGAAAAATCATGAAGCCCTCAGTAAACTTAGCCCGTCTGTTAGTATAGATTTTCATACGCAGAGTGGCCGAGTGCGTAAACACAATTACCACATAAAAATAAGGTTCATATTTGAAGGCTGATAAGCAAACTCGACTTTTATTTGGAAGGTGTCCGATTCGAATATTGTCAGGGACACTGCCTTTCTCTGATGGTGTTAATCATGGTTTTCTCCAGGTCCCCGCAGCCGAAATCCGATATAGTAGGGGAGAGGGGGGCTAGTTGGCTACAGGGGTAAGTTGGCGAAAAGGCCATAACTCCCAAAGATAGCGCAGGATAGCAGCACCTGGCAGTTTGTGCTGTTCAGTAGCTTCTCCTGAGAACTGTCAGCAAGCATCAATGCTTTCTGAGCTATGATTGAAGCGTGGTCTAGTGTTTTATTTTGTCCACCGCATGAAGTAATTTTTTTATCGCTGTATAAATATTTTGTGTTTACAGTTTGGTTAGAGCTACATGTGACATTGTGCCACCCATGAATGGTACCTCCTTTTGGCTAACATTAGAGCTTGAGATAATTGTAGGCTTCCACTGTGTTTGAGGATGATACAGTCTGAAACATGAAAAGGTGGGGACGGGGCAGGTCGGCACACGCAGCGCGGGGCTTGTTGGCTCAGTCTGTCAATTTGTCCCGCTTTTTTTTAGTAAATTATATGGTTAATTGTTTATCAGGTTGATCTTTTAATCTTCGTTCTAAGAAGTTAAATGATGCATACTTAGAAGAAGCAGTCAGAGAGGAGCAACAAACGCCTTGAGTACTGCTACAGGCTGTGAGAACTCTGCAGAAACGTGGAAGGTCAACAGGAACGCGGCGAAGGATTTTCAGATTTCTTTTCGGATTCTGGCAAGATACTGCAAAAGGGTGAGGGGCGATGAGGTAGAACACCTCACCAACTCTGTCATTGAACACACCGTCCATCCATCTGGGGTAGATGACGAAGGAGCATTGTGTAAGATATGTAAAATATTTCGTGGCACATGCTAAGCCTTCTAAAGAGAGATCAGTAGCTCTGTTGCTAGACAACCATCATTCGCATTTGTCCATACGGGCGGTATACTACTGCAAGCAGAAAGGCGTGACTGTCCTCAACTTCCGTCCACACGGCAACCATAAGTACCCAGTACACCAAAAGACTCGGAGCACATGAGCGAAGAACTGGGCCTGGACTATAAGAAGGAGAAACGTGCCACGTGTCTAAAGAGAGATTCACAACAGCAGAAGGCAAAATTGAAAAAAAAAAAAAAATCCAAAAATGCAGGTGACACAGACGAAGAAGACTCCGAGGATACTTCCTGCATCTATGTCTTGACGCATCCAGGGAAATGTGGATTCAGTGCACAGACTGTAAGTTACGGTTACAGGAAAAATGCACTGATGGCTCTCCCAGCTGTGTTTGCTTAAATTGGCAGTCTGATGGGTTTGGAACTTTGTCAGGAATGAAAATGGATACGGCTGTTGGTAGGCTAGTGTGAAATTGAGTGACCTTTCCTTTTTATTTTCTTTTTCAGTTTGCGTAATTTTGTTGAATTTTGTGCCGAATTGTTACTGTTTCTCAACTATTTTTTTTACCATAGTAACATCTCATTGGTGCGTACAACCTGTATCTACCACCACGTGCCCAACCAGAATTTTTCCCCGCGAGGGGGGGGGGGGCTGAACCTGAGGCTATATATAGTTTATTTTTTATTTTAAAATTATATTATAAAGACCGTGTAATGAGTATGACTGTAACATAACACTGTTTGCAACTACATTTATATACATACAAATATAACTACACGTTCCATGACTCAGTGTGTCCTTTCTTCTCTTTTTTATTTTTATTAATTTATTATTCAAAGTTAAGGTACCAGTCATCAGCTGATTTCAGTGGCTGATTTGGGCTGCAGAGTAAATCACATAAAACGCTTGGTATCATTGCATCTCCAAAACTTGTGTTTCTTAAGTTTCGGTTTTGGGGGGTTTGGGGGGCTGCAGTCTGCTAGCCCCCTCCTTGGGTGCGCCTCTGACACATTTTTTCTATAAAACATTATATTAATCGTTGTCTGTTACTTTTCAGCCTTGGGAAGTTGGCATCTTGATTTTACACGTATTTTTCCATATGCCAACTTACCCCATCAGCGGGGCAGGTTGGCACACGTGCAGAGGTTAGGGAGAAAGCGTCTCTTCCTATTCCTTATGAATAGCGTCGAATTTGTGTAGGTCAGATTGTAGCCCAAGTGTTACTAGCCATATGTGCCCCTACATTCAACTTAACGAGTACAGAAAAAAATGTGAAAAATTATAACGTGAAAAGTGTGCCACCTATCCCCCCTCTCCCCTACCTTAACCCTTTAAAGACGAAGCGTGTCTGCTTTATATAAGGACTCAGTGCGTACCGCGCTGTAAACACTCTCCACTTCGGTTATAAAAACCAGTCTCTTAATGTTTTATAAGGCAAAAGTTGCTGTTTGTTCTGAGATCCGTACAAAACACATAAACGCAATGTGGGCACCACGTAGAATTTTTTAATGTTAAACCTGGCGGTATGTAAAGTTACCGCTAGGCTTTAAAAGGTTAAATGAGAAGACGAACCTTTTATTGCACATCATTTCCTGTCTGTTTTTCGTTATTTTTCAGTCACTCGAGATACAGCTTAGTTCCATAACTGCAATAAATAATAAATAAATAAATAAATAAATAAATACGTTAATAGTATAAAGCGCCTTGACTCGAGTCTCGAAGACAGTTAACTCTGACGTTAGTGGTTTCATCGGTCCCGTGATGCGCATGTACCGCCACGTGATCGTCGTATTACGGGCCGCCGTACTGGCGCACAACTCCACTGAAACACGGTAAGCGCCGGTAGTGTTCGACGTGTATAATCGATATTTAAAATGGTCCGCCGTAACTTAACGCGCCCTGCACTGAAACACTGTGTCGACTGTGATCGATATGGAGAGGTTATAATCGAGAGTTAATTATTATCAATGGTAAAAGATTCTACTCAATAATCCGTCGTACTCGACTAGTATCTAACCGGTAATGGTCGATACCATTTGAGTATTATCAATAACAATCAAACCTGAATGTGACAGGGTACTATGTATGTTACAGTGGATATATGTACACATACGTGTGTACTGCTGCAGGCAACGTTTTTGATCAGTTACAGAGAACGTAACACACAAAAAAGTGTGAGACGTAGCAACCTACTCGAGGAACTGATATGGTTCAGTCAGTATCACGACTGTGTGTCACGAATCGAATACACGAAATTCGACATGCGGTACGAGCCCTGTCATGTCCAGAATGGCTACGGCATTATTTGAAGTCTCCTATCTAATCCTCGCCGCCGGTCCTTTTACGTGTGAAAGAATGCATCGAGAAACTTACAGCTTGAAGCGATTCACCGTTGACATTATAAGACGTGGAGATTTAGCTTCGCGCTTTTGCGTCTTCGTGTCTTGGTGGATACTTGCTTTAAAGTGAAGTGGTTGTTAGACCCAAGGTTTTTAGGCTGCTGCACCTGCTGCTGCAAATTTTAATAGCTGAGTGTTTGTTGGATTTCCTGGCTCCACATAACGAGTGGGCTTCGGAACGGAGATGTGAACCGAATGTCTAAAATTTATTTAACTGGAACGTTTGATACACAGAGTTAACCAAAGAGAGGAAGTCTAGGTACGATGCTGAAACTTGTCTTCAGCGAGTGCTACTGACAGTCTCGCTCCAGTGTCGCACTTCTGCTTCCTATCTAAGCGTCCTAGCTTCAAATCTTTGCCCGGACGTGGGCTATCTTCATGGCGGTTTTCCAGAAGTTTCCTCATTTCCTTCAAGCAAATTCCGGGAAACTAACCAAGTTGGGGACACTTGCGTTAAATTATTCGGCAATCATTACATCATTCGACGCTATATAGTCTGAACTACTGATAGCGTCGTTAAATAAACCATAAATAAATAAATATTTCATTAAGCGCTGGCCTCTTACCGCGGTTCCTTCGGTTCTATCTCGGGTGACTTTGTATGATGTTCATGATAGATGGGGTATCAGTGAACAACAGTTTTGTCTGATTTTTCTTCTGTTTTCCCCACACAATTTCCGTTCCACTACTGCTCCATACTCGCACATTATTGTCCCTTCACATGTGCGATAACCGTGTATTATCCCCCTGTATGCGCAATGTATTATCACATCCTCCGTTATTATGTTACAGATTCCTGTCTGGTTCGACACGTGGTTTTTCGCAAAGAAACTAAGATATTTTATCCTGAAATTCAGTCGGTCTGGAGGGATTTGTCACCCCTGATTATACTTGGAACTGAATTACGTTCTTCGTACTAAATATTGCGCCTCTGTCAGTAGGGTGGCTCTTAATGTCGTGTGCCTCAGAGCCGTTAGAAGAGGCGAATGATTATTATTTTATTATCAGTAGCAAGACAGTAATCTTTCCAAGCACCACACGGTATTCCAAATGTGCCCCAAGTCCCTGTGTATCATACTGTCGAAGGGAAGAACGACAGCTGGTTTTTCGAGTTCGTTGATGGAGCTTAACATAGAGTACATTAAACATATATAGAGAGGAACACCTTTATATCACGTGTAAATGTGGTGTAATAAACGTCGCGGTTTAGTGATTGGCAATCTTCTTTCCTATGCGGGAGCCCCAGCTTCGAGTCTCATTCCAGAGATCGGCTGTCATAAGTTTTATGTATTTCTTCTCAGTACATACAAGGAAATTCTGGTACAGAAATTTCAAATAAGCAACGATCGTTTCGTTCCAACTATTTCGAATGCACCTTTCGCTATTATGTTCCCATTAGACGAAATGTGACATCTCTAGGTAAAACATCATTGAAAACACAAAAACAGCATGTTCGGAGTAACGTCTGTACCGTTTGTTGCATTTACGAGCAGTTGGTCATACCTCTGTAACTGGTAAGAGGACCAATGAGGGACGTAAATTATGATAAACGCATCCGAAAAAACATTAAACGTCTAATTTAATATATATAAAACTTTATATATAAAAACTTATATATATAAAACATGTATACATATATATACTTATATATATTATACATATATATTTATACATATATATACATATATAACTTATATATATAAAACATTTATTAAACATATATATATAAAACTTTATATATAAATGTAACTTTTCTATTTCATGCTTCCTGTAGCGGAACCGATACAAAACACCCAAAGATAGTATAAAACTTACTGCATGCTCTTGCCAATACGTAAAATAGCTACGGTCACACAAAGCTGAAGATATTGCTGTGGGGGTTATGAATGCAATTCGAATAGCTGCCCATTCCCCACGTTTCTTTAATTGCATAAGTAAATTTTAATTTCAACATTATCACTTTTTGGCACGTATAGCTGTGTATTCTGGAAGCTACTTGTGAGCGTTCATAAGCAGCTATCACACTAAACAGTGTCACAACCCGGGATACGAATATGTTCATAATTACACCTGTCAGAATATTATATCTTTTATCCGTTGTTCCTTCTTTAAAATGTTTGCTGCTATGTACTTCAGCACTAACAGTCACATCCTAGGAAATGAAAGGGCACTCTGAGTTACAAAGGGGACTTCAATGTTTCGGAACACACTTCTTCAGTTCATCACGTGACAGGTGATTTTAAATCTCCAAGACTGCGGTAGCTGCTGCTATCTGGACATGGCATCACCAACTAGTAACAGATCTTGTAAATAACAACCCTCCCGTAGGATCATTATCCCCTCCCCCGCCCCATCCAAATAATAACTTCCGAGCACTTAAAATAATGATCATCAGACGGCAAGACTCTAGCCAATTACCCTACATAGATGTTGTCTTCATGCGTGATTCAAGGTTATACAAGAAGGCCAAGTGCCACTTCTTAGGCCCCCTCCTCGTTTCTGAAACCGATTCCACTTTGCGTAGCGTGAAACTGTGCAATATGCAGCAAAAGGAATCAAAGAACATTAACTTACTGTGACGGGGAGCGGACACAGTCAGCTCCCCGTGAATAGACGCTAATGCATTCCTTGTACAGCAAATGGCCTACTTGTAATACGAACGGCACAGTGCCTGAAGGAAAAGGAACAGACTCAGTAAGAATGATGAACATTTCTGGCTTTCTAGTCTCTGCAGTATTTCGTGTAACACAGATGAGTGCGAGATTTCAGGCTCCTGCCGCGGTGTAGATGAGATATTCGCTCCTTTTGGATTTTAGGCAGCGTAGATTGGCAGTTAGTTACAGGCGGTTCAGGATAACCTATCGGTCCTGTCTTCACGGGTCAAGCTTGACCCTTGAAGATGGCACTGAGAGGTTGTCCCGAAACGTCGGTAATAAGTACCAGTTTACGTCGCGTAATATCTTAGAGGAGGCAAGATCTAAACACAGATAATTTCTCACGTTCATTTGAACCACGTTAGGCAGGGTTTCCATGGTTAGTATGAGTAGTCTGCCAGTGCTGGAACCACAAAATTTTAAACAAGTGATTACACAAACGAGGTACTGCAGTGGTAAAATACGAGAATCCGTCTGCTGTTTTAATGTGTATTCAAAATCATTGCAGCAGTGACAGAGCACGCCGGTTAGTCGCGTGCGCCCAGCTAACACGTGTAATGCGAATGCTACGCTTCTCTTCTCTATATTTTCATCTACTGGAAATAGGTACTGTTTCTGTAACCCTGTGTTGTGTTAGAACCTGACGTCGATGGGCAACATCCAGTAAGCCCAGCCCATTAACTGCAATAGTGCAAAATACGTGCAGAAAGAAGATGCCTGGACATAAATAATTTGTATTAATTGAGTTCCGTCCATATTTTGTATCATGTGTTTTATATATCACAGCCCACTGCATACGAAGATACTGTAATTGCCTCTGTAATGTACATTTTATCTTTACTTCGTACAGTGTTAGGTGTTATTAACTAAACAAGACCTTTGCGTGTATTCCCTGACGTGCCTGAATAGCTATTACATTGGTATACATACCAGTGCAATGTCGGCCGGGATAGGCCGGTCAGTACAGAGACCTGCTACGGGCTGGACGGTCCAGGGATCGAATCCCGGTGGGAGGCGAGATTTTCCCCACCGTTCCAGACCGGCCGTGGGGCCAGCCAGCCTCCTGTAAAATGGGTATTGGGACTTTTTGCCGGAGCTAAGCGGCCGGAGCGTGGCGTTGACCACCCACGCCAACAAACGCCGAAGTTAAGGAAAGAGCAGAGCTGTGCCTCTTGACCCCTTCTGGGCCTTTGTGGTCTGTTCTAGGATGAACTGTACCTTACTTTACCTTTTCTGTATCAGTGCAGTAGGTTGTAATAAGTTCTTATCTGTAATGTCTGCAGTTTAACATAAAATGTTCGTGTCATTTGACTGCTGTAAGTTTATACACAAGCTCCATAAAATAATCCAGTTCTTAAGTCACGCTGTCTGAGTTAAGAAGTGTGTTATTTTATGGGTCAAATGACACTGAACATTTTTAAGTAAAATTTTAGTAACTCCTTTTGAATTGTATGTACTACTTATAAACTTAATGTTCGTCATCCCAGTTGGCGTTTAAGTACGAGATGCAACTTGTGACTGATTACCTCGTTGGGGAAGAACAGATTTGCGTCTTGTACTCTTTATAACGACCAAGCTTTGTCGAAACATGTAACAGATAAATCAATATAGTTTTCATCCACATATAAGTGTGTACTTGCATTGTTGATAATGATGGATCGTATGTTCATGTAGTCACGAGTCCCAGCAGTCTGCGGTCACGTCGAAATGCATTCTACTCCCCCCCCCCCCCTCCCCCCCAGTAAAACACAGTCAGTGACGCCTGTATCGTCACGATCCCACTTCATAATTCACAGTCATCCTAATAATTCGATTCTACACACACCTAACCTATCAAGTTATCAAGTCACCGTTAGCGAGATATGAGGCTTTCACTGCTGTAAATATACGCAGGCCTACTGTGTTCTCCTGCGCAGTGACAGCGTGTCATGCTGACACCCAAGTTCTGTACGAACACGCTGCCTGCATCTTCACGACAGAAGCCCTTTCGATCCAGACCTCTGCAGTAGTACACTCCTCCGGAACTGTGATACAGCTAACAGACTGCATGATGCCATAAGCCCCCAGGACCACAATATTCGATTTGAAAAACACAGATCCCGCAGCCCTGTCTGGGTCTGACATAATCCACAGAGTAACTGCCAATAAGCAGACGTGCTGGCGTTAACTGCTAGTGTTTCTCGGAATCCGGTGGTTTATTATCGTGTTCACTGAAGCCCGCCACAGGCCAAGTGAATCCATTCCAAACCACGTTATTCTGTTTCAGTCAAACAAATTTTAAAATTATTCTGCCCCCCACGGTTACATGTTCTAAGTGGCCTCCAGCTACAGAAAACAAGCATTACGGAACCTAGAAACATAAATCTTATTTACACCACTCTAAAATGCAGGAAACTCTTTAATTCACTGGTGCTGTAATACAATGAGATGCCTGTTTCGCAAGAATACGGATGAAGTGAAGCATAGAAGGGTGTCAGTTCGGGGAACCATTACCAACACGGCAAACCATTGCGTGCAGTTTCCATTTTAGAAGCCATCCCTCCGTAACCAGAAGCCTACATGCTCGTTTATTCTAATAACAGTGGATATACAAGTCTTACGTCATCGGATTTCGGGGGCTATAAATCCTACCTACTTCGCTGGGGGAGGGTAAGGGTACAATGTGGCCCGCATAAGAACGAGTGAGGGGAGTGGGTTGGTTAACTCTAATGCTATATCGCTTTCACGTTAATAATACGAAAAGTGCTAGAAAAATCTGACGCAATATGATAACACTTGTGTTGTTCCATGTTTCAGAAGGACTTGTTAGTTTGTGATGCCAGGCCAATGCAGGAACACTTGATAACGATGTGTGTGGTTTAGTATTGCCACATAACACGCACTGAAATACAGGGTGTTAGTAAATACCTTATTTAGTTTGTTAATGTGGCAATCACGCACTGATTTGTTGGTACGTCTATGTTTGTTCCGTGTTCTTTCCAAATTTATAGACTATTTCCCTTTGATTGAAAACGATACTAAATCACGTGTTGTTGTATAAACATTACCAGCTATTTCCTGCAAAATACAGTTCAGTTATTATTAATCAAATGCATCAGAAATGGAACTTTTGTACACCTGTTTATTTGACGTTTCTAGTCGTGTTAGATGCTCATACCTTGCGTGACAAATGAACGTGTCTTGCCATTTATGTAACCACTCTGAGGTTTGTGAGAAGCGTTGCAGTAGAACCGGGGCACCATAGTGAACTGGCTCTGCATATACCTATATGATCTTCCTTCGGCAGTTCACAAATATTCAGCTCGTCGGGTGTATCCTGTTTTTGTACAACTGGCTCCTCCATCATTGCGTTTACACACGCCAACCATTGGACACTCTGACAAAACATTTTACTCCATTTCACATCTAATAAGCCTTTTTTCAAGAATCGATTTCAATATTGAGCTCCACATAGTATTCAGTCTCTCACATACGCGGTTTACATGAAAAATTTCAACCAGAATTTCTGCACATTTCACATTTTCCCATGTGTGCAGTTTTTCCATACCTTCACGTTCCGGACGCCAAGAACAGACTGTGACGCCTATAGGAAAAACATGCATTATGAGTCCGCTAGATATAGCGCGCACCTAGTATCATACGCCTACAGCTCAAAAAGTACAAATGTTTATCAGTATCTGGAAGCCGAGTTCTCAACATTATGTGCTAAGGCCGTATCTTCGCCCGAATTGTTTTCATGGCTCCACAGCCCCTAACGGTTCATGGCCTCCTGATTGTCGAGGCTTCATGATCATACTCAGACACACCAAACTCGGTAGGACTTCTCTGGACGAGTGATCGGCCCGTTCAAGAGACCTCTATCTGACAACACACAACACTCCCATGCCGCCGGTGCGAATTTCGTGAGTATTATTTATGTTCTAACCAAATACCCGACTATATTACACGTCGAACAAAACTCTGAATTAAAAATGGGTCTATTGAGTGCTGTACGGCTGCAGCTAGCTTAGGCCTGTTTCAGAACTATCTTCTTCCTTACAGCCTAACATTTTTATGTGCCCCAGAATTTGCAAGAGGTAAATTATTTTTGCGTCAGTTTGCAGCTTTCCACAGATGTTGGATTAAAAAAAAAGAATCAAATTGGGCCCCATTCAATAATCACTGTAACCAAAGAACCGATTCAAACTCTCAGAACAGTTTCTATTAAGCGCGGATTTTATTAACTGTTGGTTTGTAAGGTCTGCTGGGTGAAGGTTTCCGTGATGTGTTTTAAGTGTCATGAACACACAATGGCGTCATTCCCCAGTTGCATTTCGAAATGCGCGAAGGAGTGAAACCTGGAGGCGGTCCGCTAGTAATGACAATCATTGTCATCCCTTTACACTCGACTACAAATTATGTACATCGGAATTTATAATGCTCAGTAATCAGCGTATGCAGCAGACTGGAAGACATTTCAAGCGTTTTGTTTTGTGTGTGTGTGTGTGTGTTTGTGCTGAGTATATACCAGTGGGTTGAGTGCATGTTAAAGTCCTGTGGCATGTGATTATCAATATGTTTGTTCACGCGAGCGGGTCTGAATACACACACGCACGCACGCACACACACACACCGATGACCACCAAATATATATGTACGCCTATAGATAAAAAGACGCTGTAGTTTGTTCAACAAAAGCCTTATGAGCATTATAGTAATTATGGTGCTGGATATTGACAGTGGCTGGGCTATCGGTGACTGATGTCGCAGCAAGTGGACTGCTTAGGGAAGCAAGCGCTCAAGTCACAACTTATGCTACTTACTTTTTTTACTATATTTTATTCAAAGACTGTCAGTATGGAATCGAACGTTATAATTTGTGAATAATAAATTTTATATAGTATATCAGGAAGGGGTCAGAGCCAAATTTGAGATACTATCTCAGTATTTGTCTGGATACGCGTAAGAACCAGTCAGTAAACATTTGAAGCCAGGACCACTCAAATACGAAGTAGAACTGCAGTCGAGTTTAAATGATGCATAACCGTGCATTGAGCAATCAGATATATCAAAACCAACAGGTGCACATAAGTGTATGAAAATATACACACCGTGTAACTCCCACATGTTTCGGCCATTCCTGCGGCCGAAACATGTAGGTGTACGGTGTGTATAATATATTTTAATACACTTATGTGCACCTGTTGGTTTTGATATCGTATCTAGAACTATAATATTCAGTCAGTCCCTCCTGTTACCGAAGTGTCCGCAGTTCCGTCCAACCTTAAGTATGGACGTCAAAAGTCACTGGCCAGTTTTAATGAGTTACATTACCACTGGAAATGAAGATGTACTGTTATTTATTCTGAGGTTACTTTAAGCTGCTGAAATTTTCTTCAGTATCTGCGGGTAAATGCCAGGACTCTACCTCTAAATGGGCCACAACATTTTCCTACCAAATGCTTTACAATTCTTCATTCACGATTTTCCAAAAATGCGACGATATGCAGCAAAAATCGTCGTCAGAGCAAGGCTACATGTCAGCCTAGTGCAGTTATTGCGAACCGTTAAAATGTGAAAAGGTGAATACTTGAAAGGAGGTATTCGCAGCCTGATTTTCCGTTTCCGTTAGGACATACGGCATTCAGGAAGACCCGAATCTTCGGAATGAAAAAGCTTGCTCAATCTTATCACGTGGTGGCACTTCTGTAGTTCAGTGTCCTTGACATTAACAACGTGACAGTATTGAGCACATAACCCTTTAAGTTGCTGTCGCAATGTGTTCGACTCCTGTGCTGGCCGCAGTATCGTTTAGGTTTCTAGCGGAAAGAAGCGGTACCAGCTGTCCTAACTGGCGTTACTCGTGGTCTTCATCAGTTTCTCCCGACCAAGTCGAGACAGCAGCGTTGTTACAGGACGACCGCCTCCTTCGAAATCCTTTCCAATTGATTACTCATAAATCGCCCTACCATCGACGCTGAAAGCTAGTGACAGCGTCGTAAATATAGACCGCAAAAATACGGTAACAGTGCGAACCTGGGAGGGGGGTTGGGGATACTAATGAACCTAAATATGAAGACTTCCAAATGCTGTACTTCAGCTTTGAATGTGACACTGCGGCGGTAAATGGGAAGTAACAGTGAATGAGGTAATAATTTGGTTTTGTTTGTTGATTTGTGGGTTATTTGCCAACTGTACAGGTTCTTCTTATTCTTCTCTTTCTCCTTCTTCTTCTTCTTCCTTTCCTCCTTAAGCACTACAGTGTCCTGTGCACCTTGGCTTCCAGTACAATCTTCCTCCATTCGAGACGGTCTCTGATCACTGCCTGCCTGTTTTTTATTCCCATTATAAATACGAGCATTATCTTGTTCAACCTCGTACCTCATCTTTTACGTCGTATTCTCTTTTTCTCTTGTCCCTTCCACTGTAGCTGTTGCAGTTTGTTTTGGCATTTGTTGGTTTTGCGTTCTTTCAAAATGACCACACCATCTTAGTCGGAAGAATTTTGTTATAAATGGTACAATATCTGCCTTTAACTGCATGGGTTATATTCTTCTTAACCACTATAAACTTGCATAAAGAGTAGTTTACTTTTGGGTTTTTAACAACTTTTTCAACTGCATGCCATATTCTTCTCAAAATGTTTTTATAAATCTTGATAATGCTACTTAGGGAGTAACCGTCCCTAATTTCTGCGTTGCAGTAACAATCCTGATCACAGAAACAGTATATTCCTTCAAAGGTTTGGTACCCCTCTAGCGGGCTACAACACAGTGCACAACCCAGATGATCGCAGCTCAGTCTTCTGAAAGCATCTCTCTTCAGTGAGTTCACTGCAGTTCCCTATCCCAGCTACACGTCCAGCCTGCCCGTTGCCGCACTTACCTAGAGTTCTGAGCTTGCGAGGTACTTGGCTGCATCTTGTACTCACTGTTTACAATCGCCATGTTCGCGGTACCTTCTTTTTTGTGGTGCAGACAAATGTTGTCGCTCTCTACCCGGGTTCAGTGTGTGTTTACTGGCTGTACGTGCTCATTATATCCCGCTTCATTATCAAAGTACACAAAATAAAACCCACATGAATACCGCATGCAGTGTTTATTTGTGGTTGGTAGATGTGTGTTTCCAATAGTCCTGTGCTTCCTTTCAAGACGCGTCAGATGCGCAAGTTGGTATGCCGTTTGTCTATTCGGCTACCTTGTTTGAGCTGTTATTTTCAGGGCTGTGGAGTCGGAGTCGGAGTTGGAATGAATTTTTAGGTGGAGTCGGAGTCGGTAAAAATGTACCGACTCCGATCTCAGTCTAAGATCTTAACTAGATACTCCAATTCCAGAGCCCTGATAGCTACAATAACCATTAGACTTATACTTAAATATAGGTTATAAGTCAAAACAGTAGCTTGATGATTCACGTGGTGGTGATGAAATGTCTTATAGGTTTACCGTTATTAATACGTACTGGACTTCTGTAAAGGAATCCGAGTCGGAGTCGGACTCGGAGTTTTAAAAATTGAGGAGTCGGAGTCGGAAGTTTTAAAAATTGAGGAGTCGGAGTCGGAAGTTTTAAAAATCGAGGAATCGGAGTCGGAGTCGGGATCGGAGGTTTTGTGTACCGACTCCACAGCCCTGGTTATTTTGACTTATAACTTTGTTTCTTCATTTCCCCCACATCTATGAATTTGTTTGCACCATGTGTCCAACATGTATGGGAGTAACATTGTAAACACTGCTTCATTATTTTGCCAACGTCTTTAACATGTTAGGATCTGCCGCGACGTGACGCTGTGCAGTAATTTGGTACATGGCCACACTTTCTATCTCCTCTATCCTGAAGATGGAGGCAGCATGTTACCGTAGCACGTTGATACCCTTATAAAAAAAGTGCACAGCGTCACATTCCATGAGGCGGTAACCTTCATGCTCATGGCTGTAAGAGACTCCCCCTCAGGTGTTTTGATTTGCTGCGTCATCTTACACTACGTCTAAGATTACAGAATATTACAAATCAACTACATGCACACTTTATTATGCACTAAAATGTTCGAATTACACTCCTACATGTTTCGAACCGTCATTCGGTTCATCTTCAGGGACAGTCACAATTTCACAAGTCTCACACACATCCAACAGCATGATCACAAGATTTGGTTACAGTTGTTTGCAGTACACCAGTTAAGTTGATAAAATGTCAATAAAACTTCTTTAAAAGGAGGTGCGTTGATGCCCGTCGATATATATGAAGTAGTTTTTCGAATGAACTGAAAAGTATTAATTGCCATCTTATTAACGTTGTGTCTTTGTAAGATGGCAATTAATACTTTTCAGTTCATTCGAAAAACTACTTCATATATATCGACGGACATCACCGCACCTCCTTTTAAAGAAGTTTTATCGACATTTTATCAACTTAACTGGTGTACTGCAAACAACTGTAACCAAATCTTGTGATCATGCTGTTGGATGTGTGTGAGACTTGTGAAATTGTGACTCTCCCTGAAGATGAACCGAATGACGGTTCGAAACATGTAGGAGTGTAATTAGAACATTTTAGTGCATAATAAAGTGTTCCTGTAGTTTGTTTGTGATATTCTATACTTAAGACAGCGCACGGTTTGAGTAATATAAAACATGTCCAAGATTATGTTCGTGTACTTTGCCCTGTGTTTTGAACTGTCGTTCCTTTATCCGCATGCGTGGTTTTCCTCCATCACATTTGATTCAACGCGCATATATCGTGGCTTTGTTCCGTCACTCTGCTTTACATTTTTCACCCTATTCCGTTCGTCTACCCACATCCACGCTTGTGTTACGCCATTTTGCCGACACGGACTTTGTTTCGTCAAGTTACCGTATGGCTCTGTGCGTTATCTACCTTTATATTTACAACCCGGTACCCGCACTTTACCAGCACTTTATTTCTTTGCGTTATTTTGCCAAAAGTTACAACTTCATTACATTACCTAACACTAACTGCTTTGTCACGTCGTTCTCCTTGCTTCTTCGACTTTATTTCTTTATAACTCTGCTTCTTTGCCTTGTCTACGGTTCTTTCAGTTACACGTACCTCTGATAATCACTGTGTCATCTTCGTATGTAATAATAGATGGAAATTGGGACAGCATGTGAGTCAAAGCGGTACTGATGTATGTAGCCACTCGACGAAAACGCAAGGAGTAGCCTAACAAGCAGGAGCGTCTAACTACTACCCGTCTTCCTCCCCACCTCCGCACGAAGTACGGTTCTCACCAATCGGTATCATAACAAGATCGTGCACTGACACTTTTACTCCCACTTTCTTGGATCTCCCCCACTCCCACCCCCACTTGGCTCTCCTTCCTCAAGACACTCACAAATGACCGACAGCATGAGGTGAACATCGCGAGGAATGAAAAAGAAAAGCACCACGTGCCATGTTCCCACCCTCAATATGTCGTTTGCATTGCTATTTTTCTCCTTCTTTTGACTGGATGTTATACAGCCAGTCCCACCCAACCTGGTGACAAGAAGGCCTCATGCTATTTGTCTCCTGTCGTGGATGGTAATCACATGAACTGGGCCCCCCCCCTCACTACCGACCTCTTTCTGATCACATGTATTGATTCAGTAGTGGTACTACTTGTGTCTATGTGATCCTACAGAATGCCAGCACGTAGGCTGTTAGAGTTTACTGACAACAACGTATCGAAACTTGATTACTTTACGACGTAGATACTTTCTTACATTAAGTATTATACATTTTCTGACGTAACTCAGTAAAAGGTAATGTCATTTAACCACCTGACAATTACTTAGTTGGTCAAAGGGTTGCGTGGTTTTACAGAAGCTGAATATTTATTAATAACTCACATAAACGACGGCTACTCCAACCTACATTAAGCCACTTGGATCCACTGCATAATTTCACGTCCTACTTCCGCCATAAGATAAGTTTTAATATTATTCTCGTATGTATGCCTAGATTTCGTAAGTGATCTCTTCCTACGAACCAAAGTTCTAGTGCATTATTTTCTCCCATGCTTGCTACATGTCCTACCAAGCTCATCCTTCTTCATTTAATCCTACTAACAATGTCAGTTCCAAAGTAGACTAAACAGTACGAAATTCTCGTGAAGGAAGCTCTCGAGCGGCTTCATATCGCACTGCTCTGGGAGCGCTTGAAAATGTGAAGTGTAAATGTAATGTATTTTATGGCTGAGTTACTTAGGAAAACTGTAAATTCATTAACCTTTCACAGTGCGACGTCATGATTCTGTATAATCGGGCTATGGTGAGTATGACTGTGTATTGATGTAAGGTGGTAACATAATAAAAACGTGATTTAATTAGTTCAGCAAACACAACATTTTAATAAAATAAAATAATTCCTTATTTACTTCCCATCTTAATAGTGCAACGGCCACATAACAAAAATCAGCAAAAAATAACACAAACAATTCAAATCAAATAAAAAATAGAAAATACTACAAAGCAAAAACCGGAAGTACTCACAAACCACATTATCGCATCACTTCAAGTTGTTTTACCAAGTACACAGAATAACAGCTAGTATAAAATGTGATCATTTGACACAAATTATTCTCTAAACGCTTACATCAGCGTCTCTGCGGGTAAAACCAGCAGCTGCAGCGCTACAATGGGCCTGTAGTTACTAGTATGGTTACTGTTGCTGCCCAAAAAAATAGAAGTAACTGCTGCTTGCTTTCATTGGATTCAAAAATAATGCTGAGGTAAAGTGTGGGTGGAAGTACTGGAGGGGAGGTAAAAAGATTTCAGAGTAACTATTTGTACTAAACGGAATGATGTCTTGATGTCCTACAGTTTGGTCTGAATCGTGTGAGGACTTTACGGACAGCCGAGTGAGAAAGAGGAGCTAAAGATAACAAGCGTCAGGACGAACGCTGGAGGGAGGGATTATTAGAGGCTGATTGAAAGTGTTCTGCAAAAGCATTCACAACAGCATTACGTTCGCCTGAATAATTGTCACCAACATCAAGCTGAACGGAGGTGAATTTATTTTTCCCAAATGAAGAAACGCATTTCCAAAATTTCTTAGATTTTGACATTAAATTGTGAGGAACAGACTTCAGAAAAGTAAATCTGTGATATTTAATAACAGGTTTTACGTGCGTTTGACAACAGGAAAATTTTCTATAAAAATAGCTGTATTTATTATTTTTCAAATATCCGTGTAAGTATTTTTTCATGTATAATACCCTGAAAAAGGCAGCGAGGGAAGTGGTTTGTTTAACGAAACCATCAATTGCTGACATATTGCGTCAGTATGGATACCTTATGGATGTGGAACTTTGGTGGGATGAGAACAGGATTGGTATTGTCCAGTCGATTTGTAAGGATATGTTCCCTTCCATAGCTGCAGGCACACGTAACAGGTTATAAAATGCACGGCCAGTGCGTGGTGTTAAAATTCTAGTACGTCAGCTCGGCTGCGCGCTAATCACGCCTAGAAGGCACGGCAAGTCGTCGCATAAAGTGTCACTTAGAAATATTAGATTTTAATCAAAGATGGAAAATTTCTACAGAACTCTTAAATATCAAATTTTATGTCAATCCATTGAGCTGTTTTGCAAAACTTCTTTGCGGGTGCACCAAGAAAGGTTTGCCATATTGTTCAACGTCCAGTTATTTAAACCAAGACAAATTTCAACAGAATTCTCTAATTTTACTGTAAATGCAGCAGCAGCAGCTGCTGATTTCTGCCTGTGCTAAATTAAGCATCGCGTTGTGAAGACATAATGTGCGTGAAAATGTAATTCTGTGTTTCGCAGTGGGCACAGGATGCCCTATATCCCGGCTGCTTCAATTCTGATACACATTAACTGCATCCTACTTGTCCCTTTTTTCTCGCAGCCCACTACAATTGCATATTTTATACAAATGTGAAAGTTCTTCGTCTTTCGTACCACAATACGCTAATAAAAATATCGACAACTTCATTTTAATGAAAATTACATTCGCTTTGTATTTATTTATTATTTTCAATGTACACCCTTAATGGACTAGTATGAAGTTTGTAAACGTGTTTCTAAGTTAGTGATACGTTAGTTCCGTGACGTCACGTAAGGAAGATACAAGAAAAGTTAACGAAGACGACAGTGATTACGCAATAATAGTGACATACCTCTCCAGCCAATAGCAAGGTGCGAACATTCTGAGCTTCGCTCTGATTTGTAGACCGGACGTACTTTAACCAATTACACAAATCGACGCTCGCGTCTAGGAACCACCGGATCCCACTCCCCACGACTCTGACCTGAAAAAAGAAGTAAAAAAGAGGCAGAGTAACCTATCTACTGAGAAGATGGAGTAATATATCATGTGGATGGGCAAAAATGCCTACACTAAATCTCCTTGTTAAGGGAAAGATGAAAGCAGAGAGATCGCGTAAGTCAACGTAAATTTATAAACCACAAGCCCTCTATTAATGTCAGAACGTGGCACATATGCCGAAGAATCAGCTCCATAAAACAGTTTACGTTCAGAAAATTTTTACCGTGTTTGCCCTTCTTTCTTCGAAGAATTCGGTCTCGACTAGGCCTCTAACGTTTGCGTAACTGATGTGATGTAAAATTTATCCCGCTCACTTGGCCCTAGTCTGCATGTTCGTTGCTATTAACAGCTGCCTATTTCCGAGGGGCGCCTCGTTATTTTATGTTCTGCAAAATTATAAGAAGAATTGCGCTTTATTGAAGGCCTTACACCACAACAATCAGTGTATAAAAATCCGTCATTAACACATGTTAATGTCACTTTAGCCTCAGAAGTTCACCTTACTGCCCTTAAGGTTGTATGAGTATCAGGTAACTAACGTAAGACGTAACCACTAGTGACATAACATCCATGTCTTATAATTAGTAATTGGCGCCAAATTTGTTGAAGCGCGCGCGCGCGCGCACGCACGCACGCACGCACGTACACAAGACTTCATGATAACAATAACTCGATTTGTCCTTAGATAAAAAATTTAATGAAGAACATGCTGAAAACACAGCAGTTTTTTGTAACTATAAATCTGTATGTCATTTAGGGTTTACTGACTATGCAATCAGCATATCGGACTAAAGAACTCTACATTGTCGCTTGGTATGATCATCAGTTAATAAATAATTGGAAACGACGTAAGAAAAGGAAATTGTCGTAGCCAATTTGAGGTACTATCCCTGTCCTTGTCTGAATAGACTCGATAAAATTACAAACTTCCAACAAAGTTGCCGTTCTCCAGATCGAGATTTGAAGCAGGGACCGCCCGAATGCAAAGTAGGATTCTTACTCATTAGGTATTCCGCCATATATCCATACATTCATTCGCCGTAACAAATTAAAATTTCATGAAATATGACACTCCTCTTCTTGGACCCACGATCTTTATCTCATAGGGAAACAGGATTATTGTAAAATCTCTCGGTTGATGAAACCGCTGAAGAAGAAAAACACAGCTGAAATCGTAATTTACTGTAGTCACGGAACGAAAGATAATTATATGATATTAACCAGTGGGGTTAAATTATATGATCTTAACCACTGGGGTTAAGGAATGCTGATAATTGCCCGCAGTTTCTACTGACGACAATCTGTAAGCATTCTACGGTAGTCGTTATGGAAAAACTTCATAAATAAGGTTTCCGAAAATGTTTTGACTTGTCAGCGGTTGTTGCGGCCGGCAGTAAGGAAGGGGAAGCTGCTTTGAGATGAATGGACCACTGAATACATCAGGAGCTCGCTTATTGGGGGAGGGATGTAATGCTTGCGCGGCGGGGGTGAATGGGAGACGAGGTAAACGCATTATCGCACAGTTGTGTTGATGGTGGAGCGATCTATGAGGCGAGGCGTCACGCGTGGGCGGCAGAGCGCGTCTCGATGATAGGAGACGAGATGCTGGATGTTACAGGTACAGCCAGGCCATAAGAAGTGCAGCGTCTGTGCTTCAGTTACTGGACACTGAATGTTACAAACAAATGCAACTTGTGCTCCAGCTACTGAACATATGGCATGTTGATCATACACAAAAATTGCAGTGATAGTTTGTCAGTTTCGAGAGATGATGGGGAACAAGTGCAGCGCGTCCGTCGCAGTTGCTGGAGATGCTGGATGCTCAGCATACACAGAACTTCAGCCTTGATCAGTTTCTGAAGATGTTTGACGCTTTACGTGCAGAAAAAGTGACACTTTTTTTATGAATTGCTACAGATTTTGGATGCTTAGCACAGGGGTGCACAAATCCTGGACGCCAGGTCTCCGTGGCAAGTAAATTTCTACTGGTGGCGCCTAATATTTGTGAATCCTCAGTATGGAACCTGTTTCATGCTACCCTTCTAGCACCTAGAATTTTTATATGATTCCTGGACTTTTTGGAAAATTTGTGCACCCCTGGTTTAGCATACACACAAAGGGCAGCTTGGATACTCAGCTGCCGGAGACGCTGAAATTTCAGCACAACGAACAGGCACAGCCTTTGTATCTCAGTTACTGCATATGCTGGAACTTTACCACATGCAATAACTGCAGTGCCCGTATCTTAGTTGGCGGTGTTTATGGCTGTAGGATCCAGCCAGTCAACTTAGGCACGTTCACTCGCTGATGAGAAGAAGTAGGCTATAGTTTTACAGTATAAAACTGGCTCGCGAAGCGTATGTGTTCCTTCACGTCTTGGACAGGAACAAACGTATGAGTTTACCATTCCAATGCTACAGTCTGTCCGAACTCTGTCTATAATGGAGGAAGAAACACAAAAGTCCTTTTCAATGTGACTGTAAGTTGCTTCAAACTGTGTGGCAGTAAACCATACTTAAGCAGCCACTAGGGACATTCTTAAGCCGTTTCTTGTGCTTGCTTCTTCCGCCCGTGGCCTAAAAAACGCAGAGACAAATTACTTCCAGGTTTTTAGAAAACTGAACATTATCAATCGATAGCTTGAATAAATTACATCCACGTTTTGACGGGATTGCTGGTTGTTCTACCTTCAAAACATATGAACTTTTTCACCGTATTACATGGCCGGACAGTGAAAACATGAAGCGGATGGACGATTTTCCCCCGTATTTTATTTGCGTATACTTACACAAACTGGTTTTACTAAAACTTACAAAAGAAGTCACATATGAAATCAGATAGGCCAATATTAAGACAACCTAGAGGATTAAGGTACCAAGTAACCAAAATACTGCCCGGAATTGGGTCCTTGAAATCGTTCGGGTACACAAGAAATTCCTCGCCTGTTATGGTATTCACCACAGCCCAAAACTAGACCTTATCAGGAGCTATATATATGTAGGTATGTTATATATACACGCACGCACGCACGCTCCACAACTTCCCATCTACACCGAGGGCTTCTCAATATTCTATTTACTTTCATGGAAAGTAGTAACAAGCTGGACAGACCTAACTTTGAAGGCCAGTCTTATTTCTGTCTTACCGTCTTTAAGGATTAGGAGACCTAAAACCTGTAGCGCAGGCAGTATAGTGACTACGCCACTGAGTGGATCATGGACGAATCGCGGTTCGCTCCCCGGGAAGGGTAAGAGGTTTTTCATTTTCTACAAAGCGTCCAGAGCGGTTCTGGGCCCCTCAAACTACCATTCAGCGGCTACATGGAGCTGTTTCTCCTGGAATAAAGCCTCCGTGGCCTTAAACTTACCACCTGAGTCCAGTGCCGAAGTTATGAAGGGGCAGAACTATATATGCCCGCCCCTGCCTTCATGGCGTGCTGAGGGACAAATTTACCTTTACATTTACCACCCTCTAAATCCCTCCTCCTTCATCTGTATCTTACTCTTCAGTCCAAATACTCTGCCCGACACCATGCCGCCTTTGGCCACTTGTCTTGACCAGTCTATCTTCTCGAGGGGAAAACACCACCCGTATATGACTCAGGCTATCCGCGTCTACGGATCCTAGCTGCAGCTTTTTTATGTATTAGTAAATAGCCGATTACGCTACAGTTTAATTCTGTACACTTGACGTGTATCATAAAGCAGTAACGCCTTTGAACTTGTATTCAGCAGGTGCGTTTCGATTCTCGACTCAGACACGTCACTCCCTCTAGGCCGGGATAGAAACTATAGCTAGGTAACGGCGTCCTCCTTTCACGTCCTTGCAATTCACCACTCATACCTAAAATTCGACGTTGTGTAGTATGAGACGCATCGACAAGACAGATAAGTGAATAGGCATCCCCCCCCAAAATTACGCAATTTAAGAATTAAGCAATTTTGAAAAAGTAAAAAAGAAATTGAAACACGCGCTGAATTTTTTCTTACGCGAATTAGAGCCCAATGAAACGAAGGTGGCGGAAGAATACTGCTGGGCAATAACACAGGCGGCGGGGCGGTCATGCTGCCGCCTATCAGTTTGCGGTGTGTCGGAGTTTGGATTTAAACTCTATTTCCTTGTGTATACATATATAGTTGACCACATGCACACTCAATTCCGACTTGCACAACATTCGACTTATGACAGACCTTTCGGATCCAAACTAAGTTTCGAGTTTAAGTGTGTTATTTAACGACGCCGTCAACTGCTGAATTATATAGCGTCGGGGAGCGTAGCTAGTGCGCGAGCCGGGACGTGTATGTACCTAAATGAACACTACAAAATGTCGGCCCATATGGTATCGGTACACGTAAGCTGGAAGTATGTCTACGTGACACTGACAACTAAGGCCGTGCCATGGCTCAGCCGCCGGCTTCCCACTGCGGAGGCCCGGGTTCGATCCCGGGTCAGTCCATGTGGGATTTGTGGTGGACAAAGTGGCAATGGGACAGGTTTTTCCCCGAGTTCTTCGGTTTTCCCCTGTCAATTTCATTCCACCGGTGCTCCATTACTAGGAAAACGACAAAAAATAATTGTCATCTTCATCATAGGGTTGCACAATAAGCCTCATGGCTGCAGTGCGTCCGCAGCGTCTGCTGCGGGGCCCTTCACCACTATCAAAAAAAAAAACTAAGAGCAAAGACAGACCTCAAGCCAAACCTAACATTATGCATGCTGAACACCTGTTTTCTTTTAAAAATGTAAATTATAATTCCTTCTTTAAAGTAAAGACGGGAAGCAGAAGAAAGGCTGAGGAAGCGAAAAGAAGGACAGAAACAAAAGCATCAAATGTCGGTATCTGAACGACCAGAATCCTTCACTCGCAAATTTATTTCCGTTTTATTTTTACGGGTGCCCTTCTTCTGATCTTCGTTACAAATCAATACAACTGGCGTAGTCCTAAGTTGATGTGGCAGATAGCAGCACTTACAGCGTTTCATTTCCTTCCTGCTCTGTGTCGGGTATGTACCTACTCTATCGGGAATACAAGCAACTACTTCCTGCATAAGCACAATGCTACCAGACGTAACTTGTCTCCCTCGTAAACAAGCTTAGAGACGCCATCTCTAGTACGAACTAACCTATCCGCATATGTTGCTGAAGTCACGCAGTCTATGATATTATTATTCTAATGAAGAGTGTTCGCTAGTTTGTTCTCCTTTTATGTCTAATTATTACCTGAGGTGTAATTTGTGTGAAGCATATGGGGTAAAAAGTTTGTTTTTGTTTTTCTTATTCTGACTCAGTGATTAGGTGCTACCCGTCCGTTACATGGTCAGACATTTTAAAAACACCATCTATTTCTCTGTCTTTCACAACCCTCGCTATTTTAAAAGTATAATTTAAAACTGTAAAAACATTATGATTTTAGTAGTTGTCCAACCTTTCTTTTGCCGAAGGCCCACAATTGTTACTTTGAACCGGTTCGTGTCACGCACATATAAAAATCAACCGTTGCATACCTAACCGCCTACAGTGCTGTGCAGTTTGTGGTATATACAGTATATACAATAAAGCGGCACTATAATGTATATATAGTACACATTATATATGTAAATATTATATATATATATTATAAAATATACACATATTATAAATGTGGCCGCGGACCGCATAACACAACTTGGTGGCCCAAATGCGGCCCGCGGGTTGGACACCGCTGGTTTACATCGTATTTACGCCTTATTGCCACTTTGATTTTTATCTCATCTAAAATCTTGTCAGTTTGCAATAAATGTATTTTTCTAGCTTCCTGTCCCGTGAAGTTCTTTCTTGTAATGACCTAAGAAATGTGATTTGCCTTCATTTTTTTTTTCAATTTTCGGCTTGCGTATCGAGACTGCAGCATTCATGGATGTGACGTCCCTGTATAATGGTAGATGGGTCCGAACTTTTCGTTGAAACTTGCTGCTTCGATCTTCAGGTTTTCCAGCTGTCAGATTACATGACGTCACACAGCAGTAGATCGTCACCTTCATTTCAAACCTTCTTACTCATATGTTCCTCATAACAGAGTTTCACTTCCAAAACGCAGACTTGGTGTAGCAGTTCATATTACGCAATCGCAATGGAACGCTGTTCTTATATCCTAAAGCTTACCGATTGTTCGTTTACTCTATAAGCCGGGATAGCGCAGTCCGTGTTGACAAAGTTATTGGTTGGACGACTTTTTCTTGCTGGTGTAAATGAAATTATATTTACATGTGTACGGTAAACACATATGATATTATGAAAGTAAAGAACGCCTTAGTAATGTCTGTACAGTACGCCTCGGACTAGACCATCCGCAGTCTTGCGTAGTTTAGATGACGGCTAACTGGACTCGTCACATCTTGCGTAAGAACCGCCTTAAAACGCGTTATTGACGCCAGGATAGATGGAAGGATAGAAGTGACGGGAAGACGAGGAAGAATACGTAAGCAGCTATTGGATGACCTTAAGGGAAAGAGAGGATACGGGAAACTGAAAGAGGAAGCACTAGATCGCGCTCTGTGGAGAAGTCGCTTTGGAAGAGGCTATGGACGTATCGTAAGACAGACTACTGAATGAATGAATGAATGGATGAATGAATGAATGAACGAATGAATGAATGAATGAATGAATGAATGAATGAATGAATGAATGAACGAATGGTTAGGCTTCGAAGAGCTAATTATTAACCTTCCAAGGCATGTTCGTAACCATACATTCCACCTGCTTGAAATAGAAACATCAAAATTTTGCAACCGGGGTGTGCTGCATATTATTTTGACAAAAACCGCGATTGTCTACCTAAATAACGCTTAAACCACTAGTTGTCATGATATAGACGCAGTATGGTTTTTGTTGAAAAAAATGGATTTTAAAGTATTATTTAAATGAACTTTAGGCTTCCAATAGTTAATGCGTGCAATACAGAAGAAATGCGTACGCATCTTTTAACGCTACGCAACATGAATGTCGGAGAATTTTCCGAAAACATAACAGGTTTAAAACAGCTTTGAATTTAAGGAACAAACAGACAGGCACTGCTTGTTTAGTGGTGGTAATGCTCTGAATAATGCGAAAAGGCATACCCAGAGATGTTGATGACAATACTGTGTGTTATAAGTTACGAAAGCAATTAAAATATTATATCTTATAGGCTGCATTTGACGTAGGCGATTAAGTATTTCAGCATAGTTTGTATAACGGAATTGTGGCATGCAGTGAAGAGTATCTTCCTGCTACTGCACTGGATGTCTCATAATTTAGGAAAAGTTATTATAAAATATTATTTGCCACACTTCAAGAAGCATGCCACTTAGAATATATGGCTCTAGCTGGGAAAACATACAGCTTAAATAGGATGGTACGCAAATAATTTAGCCGATCCCAGTGGCCGCGCGGTCTAAGGCGTTGATCTGCGGCCACGCGCTTGCTGGGATCGTGGGTTCGAATCCCACCGGGGGCATGGATGTTTGTCTCTTGTGAGCGTTTGTGTGTTGTCAGGTAGAGGTCTCTGCGACGGGCCGTTCCCTCGTCCAGAGAAGTCCTGCCGAATGTGGTGCGTGTTTGAATATGATCAAGTGAAAAATATGCAACCCCGACACCTACTGCGAGTAAGTACAAAGAGGTAAGGACTACGAAACGAAACGAAACGAAACGAAATGTAAATAATTTATATGTAAATTGGGATGAAGTGGCTCAGGAATGTATTCCAAAGACGCACTTAAATTATCGCGTTGTTCCCCGTGGAGTTCAGTACAGGTAAGGGATCTGCTGACCAGTTGAGTAAACGTCAACTTCTCGAGGAAGACCTTGTGCATGGTGTTAGTTAATACAAAATACCAATCCACGCAAAATGGAACACAACAACTACTGGCAAGTCTTGTCCTTTTAAATCCATATTTTACACCTTTACAAAGCATCCAAATAAGCGTAAGGCTTCCTTATTCTCGGCAGAACATGCGGGCATCTGTAGATTGAGCCTGAACAGACAGAAAAGGTGTGCTATTGAGGACAAGACAGAATGGTGACAGGCAGGAAGCTTTTCACACGATCTTTCTTTATGCTGACGTTTTGCACACAGCAGGGGGGCCTAACGAAGGCTTCCAAATTCCTGTCGAGACATTCTTTGCACGTTCAGTCACCGCGACAGCTCTGTCATTGGTTGACCAGGGGTGGATTCCCGGCAGGGTCTGAATCAGTCTACCACTACGTGCAGATATGCCACTGGACACCATCCGGCCTATACACTGGATACCAAGGACTCCTCTTCTAAGGGATAAAGCAGTCGGAGCATCAAGCTGACCTCACAAAACTGAAGTAGTTACAGATTCCATAACCTAACCTGGACTGATCCTCTGCCCTTCATGTCTTGGTACTTAAGACAGACCAAAATTTAAATTCTGCCTCGCTACGTGAGAAGCGCTAAATGAAGGCGTGTTGCGGGGCGGGGACCATCCCGCCTCCTACTCAGTGGCTGCCAGGGTTCTTTCCCCGGTGGGCCCAGCGGCTAGGGCGTGAAGTTGACCGCTCACCTACATATAGTGCCGAGATTAAGAATGCGTGGAGTTATACTTCTGCTCCCCCTGTATTCCTTCTTGACGTCAACAGGGACAACTTTAACTTTTGCCTTTTTTACCAAAGCGGCGAATATAAGTTCATGATCATGTATGATACAATAGCGCGCAATGTGGTAAATGAATACCAGCATTCCGCGGTAACAGGCTTGTCCGTCTTCAATGTATACACCACTTTGCTTCCTTCATAACGTGCACCAAACAACACGGCGCCATGTCTTAGAAGACAGCAAACTTAGTGTAATATTTTATCTTCTATCCGGTGACATTTCACAGCTTATTTAGCTAAAGACACCTTAAGGGACGCGCCACACATCCGGCAGTTGTCAAAATATTCCTGCATTAGGGACAGAGAAATTAAAAGAAAACTAATTTTATCTGTTCAAGAAGTAATTTCAAAAAATTCGATAGCATTTCTCTTTCCTTCTTGCCCATCTAACGAAACTCGTTCAATGGAAATGTGCTGAACATTTTGGTCATGCTGTATGGAAAGTCAGTGTGACTGCTGGGTGTGACAATGATCCATACAACGTCCCGGCTGCGTCTATCCTGCTTACAGGCGGACCACTAATCTGGCTATTATGGTTGGGTTCACCTTCAATGGCTAGTCCCATAGAGCTCGTCCCTTTCAGTGACAACAGCCTGCTGACAGTCCAATCTCGATACATTCAATAGCATGTATCGATACATGTACCTCAGGGACAATTAAAATAGACTTCTGTTACACAATCATGGAGACCCAACCACACGAAATGATGCTTCTTAGGTGCATTTCCACAGTTCGAAAAGTACCTATCAGCTTCGTCATATCCGTACTTCCGTCTGTCTGTCCATATATATCGGCGCGCCTCCCAATGAACGGATTTCCGTGAAATTTAATATTGGGGGATTTTATGAAAGTCTGTCGAGAAACTCCAAATTTGATTAACATCGGACAAAAATATAGGGTCATTTAGAAGGAGACCTAAGTGTGTTTCATACTGTTGACAGCGACAGATGTAACACAACAATAAATACAATGTATTGTTGCTTTTCCGTGGCAACGCTATCAGTATTTATCGCATTGTTGGCAGCGACATATTTACGTCAACAATACAAACAAAACTCATTTTTGCGCTTCCATTGCAACAGTGGTTACGCGTACGCGCCGCAATGTTATGTTATGCGTACACTGCCTATCTTGTTCTGAGGCAAGGTATTGGCGAAATGAATACTTCTGCAGATCCGTTAGTTAGTGTGTCTGCGGCCCACTGCAGAGACAGAATTGTTACATCCTTTAGGGAGAACAGGAGGAACTGAATTATACTGAAGACTTCTGAGACAGGACACCGTGTAGACTGGTGGACAGGTTCCGACAGTGACCGGTTCACACAGCATCATAACCCAGACGACTTAATCTTCGTCAGCATAGCTGTTAGAGCCTCAATTCACGCAAAGGGCCTGACCTGCTTATCAGCAACTGTGAAGTTCAACTGCTATTTTTATTCATAATTTTAATCAGTAAGTCTAAGTTATGCAGAGTGGAACAGATATCTGTTTACAGTATGTACTTTACAGCGTCCGTCCGCCCGTGACGCTTTTTATCTCGGACACTAATAGCGGCACCTGGAAAGTATAAACACAAAAATTACTTGGTTTATGAAGAAGAATTAGAGAAATTTGTTAACGTTGATACTGCATGCATTGGTTCGAGCCCACGTCTTAATGTCACGCAATTCCGGGGTGAACCTAGATCAGCCCCACTGGTAAACTCGGGTAAGACTAGCACAGAAAATTCCTTTCATGCTGGATTACTGCGCCATTGCTAGAAAACACAAAATTAATCAGTGAGGTTATTATGCATGGGAAAGATAGAAGTCTCATCACAGTTCGTCTAAGTTTTGGCCATCAATTCCGTAACACTTTAATGGCAACAAATGTATGACACTCGAACTTCGCCACCGCAAATTATGTAGGTACACAGGCATTATTTTTGTAGCGAGATTAACTAACTTATAAACAACATGTGCAATGTTAGCAAGAAAATTTTATACTGCACTGTGAAATATCGAAGTTTAAGGGCAATAGTGTACCTACGGGACGCGACGTGACGTTTAGGCCTGTCTGTATTTTCCAACTGCACCAATACCTCCTGCGTGCTACATGCTGCGCTCACCCCATCCTCTTCAATTTCATAATAATAATAATAATAATAATAATAATAATATCTGTGACACGTATAACAATAAAACTCAAGATTTTGCGATGTTCTGTAGTCTCCTGGCCGAAAGGATTAGGCTTTCTGTCATACTAATGTGGAGCCGGGAAGTCTAGTCGGCACAGTGACTAGCCTACGGGGATAAACAGTCGCGGGCTCGAGTCCCACCACGGGTAAGAAATTTTTCTTTTCTCCATAACATCCAGACGGGCTACGGGGCCCACTGTGCCTCCTATTCCATGGGTAACGGTGGCTGTTCCCGGAGGCAGAGGGCGGGACGTAAAGATGACCACTCACCTCCACCTGGTGCCAAGGTTAATAATAAGCAGGGTCGTACGTCCATCGCCCCATGTGACTTGATGCCCTCGACAGGAATAACTTCACATTTTTATACGTGCGGCTGCCTTTTAACAATATATGCTATATTATTTATTAATATACTTACTAAAATTACGTTATTAAAACACATGTTGCATATTCTTCAGTCGACAGTCGCCTTATATACCTTGCCCTTCTCAGTCGTCAGTTATACGCCAGTGACCACAAATTATGAATAATTACAATCATACATTCAGGAATTGCAACATACTGGTAGCCGGTTACAGAGATGGCATGTGTTTCGTTTTTCGTTTCGAGTAGGCCTACTGCAGGTTGCGTGCCCATTATAGGACAGTTACTGTACAAGGAACTTTAAGTAGTTTGCGTCCTGCAGAGCTAGGTATCTCTAACTTTACTTTTCACACCCCACACAATAGGAGCCTCATCCTAGCTACAGGAATGGAAAATATCGTAGTCCCTTCTACGGCGATTTCATCAAATTGTACTTTCAGTAGAAGGGCAGACGTCTACGATCCTTCAGTTTACGACACGAATTTTAAATTTGAACCCCAAGTTAATCTACATAATTAAAAATATTTAGTTTCTTACTCACAAAAGACGCTGCTTTTACGTCACACAAACTAACGGCTAGTGGTTTCGTTTCGCAGTCCTTACCTCTTCTACCGACTCACAGTAGGTGTCGAGGTTGTTTTTATTTTCATTTGATCACACTCAGACACACACCACAGTCGGTAGGACTCCTCTGGACAAGGGATCGGCCCGTCGCAGAGACATCTACCTGACAACACAAACACTCACAGGAGACAAACATCCATGCCGCCGGTGGGATTCGAGCCCACGATCCCAGCAAGCGCTCGGCCTTAGACCGCGGGGCCAATGGGATCGGCACGGTTAATGGTGATTGGGGAAGTAACGTTTATTCTGAGAATCGTACAGAACCCAGAAGTATGCTCCTTGGGAAAACACTGCGACTGTTAATGTGATAACAGGTAGTGGATGTTAGGTGTAGTAACCACTATCCTTCATTCTCTTACATAAAGAAGGAAACGACCGGGCGGAAATGTAGCACGCGTGGCGGAATCGTATTTGTCTGTAAACCTCGACGAAATAGGTGAACTGGAAGACCAAAACATAGTCGACAGGATAATTACAAAGCAGGTCTTTGAGAGACATGGATAGAAATGTCTTTGCTCTTGGGCCGAAACCTGGTTGAGATCATTTCAGTTCACGTCTTGCTTGTTCTTGTGTTACTTAATGAGGACGCCATTAACTCACAGTGTAGAATTCAGCGGTAGAGTGATCGGTGAATAATGATGTGGAAATGACGTGGAAGGACGAGATCCCGGCCTAACCTAGATACTCTACCGGCACATCAGAAACTGACCGACGAAGGCCACATGAAAACCTGTCAATCAGTGTAGCTGGTCTTTGGATCGAGGTTTGCACTTGGGACGGCCCGAATGGGAAGCAGGACTGCTGCCCACATGCGCTCCTTTCACACCTTCACTCCGTGTTGTTCTAGGCTCAATTTCAATACTATCTTCCCAGTTACGGGAGTCGCGATAGCTTGGTCCATGCAGCGACTAGGCTGCGGGTTGCACGCTATCCCAGCATGGGGCAAGAGGTTTTTTTCCTCTCAAAAATGTCTAGACCCAGCCTCCCGCGGGTAATGCATTCGAGGCGTGAGTCTAACCACTCACCCCCATCTAGCGCCGAGGTTAAGAATAAGTGGGGCTGTGCGTCCACCCACCTTATATGCCTTCGCGGCGTGCACAGGGACAACTTTGCCGTTTTACCTTCCCACTTATAGCTGTGTTTCATGAATGCTCCTCTAGAGTGTCCAATCGATGTTTCTTTTACGCATTCCTTCGTTCCTGTATCGCATTTCCTGATTTTTAAGAGCTGTAAGTGGCACAGTCTGTTAATTTATTTTGTTTATATGACATTAAAGATATAAATTGTGGTATTTTGGGTTGTGACACTGTGTGTCGGGTAGGTTGTTACCAATGTTTGTAAGGACCTTGGTGCCTCCATCTTCAGGGTAGAAGATCGAAGTTGCATGTTCCTCAAAATCGTTGGTAACTACGTATCAGAGATTACGGCCGTATAATCCAGAAGGCCACAAACTGCTTTGTGTATAGTTTTGGTGCTTCACAGCCACCAAAAAATATGCTGAACAGACTACATACGCATACTCATATCCATCTGGTGCCGAGATTAGGAATGAGTGGAGTTACGCTTCCACTCATCCTGTATGCCTTAATGGTGTCTGTAGAGACTTTTACGATGTCCCTACCTGATAGCTATATATTTTATTACATTCGACTTCGTCTCGTGTAAGGTACCGATGATTCAGCACGTGGGTTCAAAACGTTGGTACCTATATAACGAACTCCATGTCGTCACATGCCGCACCACCGCGATCTTGGCATTCACCACCGTGAAACCCTCTGTCAGTAGCAGTACTTACGGAGCACACTGTACAAAGAGAAGCCCCTCACTGCAGCAACAAGCAAGCAATAGATAAAGATGTCACACATTTAGATCCCAGAGGGCCAGAATAAAGGGACGAGGGTCGGCATGTTTCTATTCAACAGAGGTGTCGGTGGAAGGTGATGATCCATTTTCGGTAGCAGGATCCTCCTGCTGGGAGTCACGTGACCTGGCAGAATGTTGGGCGACTTATGAAGAAGGGCAGTCGCAGCTTTGAACAAGAAGAGCATGCTGGTATGCAAGACGGCAACAATTTTTCCGAAATACGTCAGAATGTATTAATACATAACAATTTGTTTTAAGTTTCTTGTATGTGTGTAACAAAGTAAGGTGAACATAAAGGTAACGCTGTCCTTCTACGTAATGAAGCACCACGCCCAACAGCTGATGGATGTAGAGGTCCACGCATTTGTAAACTCGGCTGTCGATGGAAGTGAGTAATCAGTGACAAGGACCGGTCGCTTTACGTCCAGGGAAAATCACGCGATAGCAATTTAGTAGGAGGCTTGTTAGACCACAGAGTCTGTTGAAAATTCAACGGGAAATACATACTTTCTTACTTTATCTTCTCTGGTTCTTCTATATTCTTATCGTTCTCGTCTCTCCTTTCTTCCTCCCTTTCCTTCATAGCCAAACACCGCCCGCCCATCCATCCATCCATCCATCCATCCATCCATCCATCCATCCATCCATCCATCCATCCATCCATACATACATACATACATACATACATACATACAT